>VZSF01003753.1:312277-359544 GCA_013398295.1 Chionis minor
CCCTGGTTTTACCTACTGTGACTTGGACAGTGCAGTTAGAGCCCTTGCCAGTGAAGACTGAGGCAAAAAAGTCATTCAGTACCTCAGCCTTATCCATATCCTGGGTGGCCAGGTCTCCCGTTTCCTTCCGGAGAGGGCCCACAGCCTCCCAAGTCCTACCTGTTTCCCTGACATAGCTATAGAATTTTTTTCTTATTGTCTTTGATGTCCTTGGCCAGATTCAGTTCTCTTAGGGCTTTCGCCTGCCTGATGTGGTTCCTGGCCACTCGGACAGTTTCTCTATATTCCACCCAGTCCACCTGTCCTTGCTTCCACCCTCTATAGGCCTCCTTTTTGATTTTGAGCTTATGTAACACTTCCTTATTCATCCATGCAGCTCTTCTGGCTATTTTGCCTGACTTTTTCTTTTTTGGGATGCACCTCTCCTGAGCGTGGAGAAGGTGATCCCTGAACACTAACCAGTGTCCTGGAGGGTCTTCTGTGCATAAGTAGGTGTTATGCACAGGTGCAGTGCCCACACATCAAATTCCCCTTAGCCAGCCCCAGACATTACCTCCCCTTTTTAATTATTTTTTTTTTTGCCAATGAGTATAGAAGAAATGAAATTCCCCAAGCTGTGAAAATATGGGGTTTATATTTCTATTTTGGGGCAAAGGAGAAAAGAACCGAGAAACAGGGCCTTTTACTGTCTCTAATATGAAATCTGATATTATTTTTCTGCATAATAGCATCTGAAAAATCTTAATTCACAATATTTTCTTATTTTCTCAAACTTTCAGAACTTCAGTGAGGAATCTCTACTTTTTTGTTTGTGATACATATGACAGATATGCTATGCAACTGATACTAATGCATAAATAATACTAACATTTTGCAATTAAATTAATGTTATCATTACAAAAGTGAAAGATCACCTGGTACACTGCAGTTAACTCAGGAGATACAGCTATGATAGCGTTACTACCAAATGGCCTTACATTTGTCAGTTATAAAATTCCCTCCAAGTATCGCATTAACCATTTGTTTGAAATACAGCCAAGTGAAGATGTGTTTCATCCCTCTGGGTTCCAGAAAGTTATCAGCTGTTTCCTACAAACAGTTCTGTTATGTCGCAAACTAAAGGTCCATATATTCAGCATCCTTTTTCAAAAGCTGCTGGCAGCAGATGTTTACAGAAATGAATAAGAACAGAGCACACATAAAAGGGTCCTTCCTATATTGTAATCCCCTGTTTCTATCTATCAGCGGGAGTGTCTGACACAAAGCTTGCATCTAAATGGCTGCATGGAATAGCCACAAATGGACTTAATCTTCATTAATCTGTCCAGATCCCTTCCAGCTCTGTCTATGCTTTTGGCCTCCAAAATGTCCCACAAGGATTCCTACGATTTAATACGCATCATAAAGATTTCCTTTTGTTCACTTTAAACCTGCTGCAGAATAGTTTCGCTGAGGCCCCTTAGTTTTTCCACAGTGAAAAATGATGACTGATCCCTCCCTGTTTACATTTTTCACATCATTCATGATTTAACAGGCCTGCAAGATACGTCCCCCAGCTTTGTTTGTTGCACTTTATGGAAGTCTAATTTCATTTGCTTTTATATGCTTGTTTTATACCCTTCTATACAACAACAGCTAATTCCTACACTTTGTTCTTTATCAAGGGATATTGCAGAAGAATTCAATCCAAACAAGGTGAAGAAAACAATTTCAGTATCAGAGCGACTCTTGCAAAATCTCCGATATTACCCATTCCAAAACTACATCAAAGTTTATTCCAGCACCTCACATTCGTTCTCTAGGAACAGAAAACCACACCCTTTACAACAAGAGTTTGGGAGAGAAAGAATAACTGTTGCATAGGATATCCTAGAAGGTCTGCCTCATGCTAGCAGATGGACAGAAGAACTTCCGTGTGCAGGCTCTCTTCCTTCACTCCTGAAAAACTCTAATTGTTCTGTGGCTAATTCTGTCTTCTGATTCAGAAGTAGCATTATGAGCCTGAGAGGAACAGGAATGAGCTGTATGGGACCTAGATACTCAGAAACAGAGTTATTAATAATAATGATAACTCTTATGGCTTGTGGCATAAAAGATAAGCACGGGGAATGCAGAATAACCAGAAATATAGGCAGGGAACACATCACAGATTTTCTTCTTAAAGTGCATTTTCCACCGTCTGTCTGAATGGATGAAGGCTTGTACACCTGACTTGACAAATCGTTTCAGTATTTTACATGGCAGAACAAAGCAACACAAGTTATTCTCCTGATGACTCAGCTAAATCACTCTCTTAATCCCTGCCTGATGCTCCTAGGTATGTTAAGGGAAAGGATATAACAACCCTGTTGGCCTTTTCAGGATTCCAACATCTCATACTTTTATTCCCTGTGATCAAACCTGCCAAACTTTACATATTGTCCTGCCTTCAAGATTTTTAAAAAGCACTCCTTACCACACCCCCTCCACACCACTTATTTTTCTTGCTACTCAGTGATGCAGTTCCTTATCTCCAGGACAGAAAAAGTTGAAGTCAGCACATCAGGCTGAGTAATGTTGAGTAATGTGGTATCATCTTAGCTCATTAGGAGCTGGACTACACTGCAAAGTCATACCTAGAGTGTCAGTCTCTACTGCTTCTTCATTTATCTTGGGAGTGCTGTTTTCTACACTTCCCTCTCCCTCTAAATCTGTATCTCAGTTAATTTTCCGTCAGCTGCCCTCTAATTCCTGGGGGGAGGGGGGAAAAAAAAAAAAAAAGACCCTCCACAGTTAAACCATAGTCACTAAAAGAATACACAACCATATACAGAAGAAAACAATAAAGACATTCCCCACGACTATTAGACTGCCATCCGAGAGAGATATAGTCAAGTACATATCCTAGAGCGCAGTTCATCTGACCTTTTTCCCCCCTATGTACCTCCCTGGTGAAAACACTGTGATATAAGTTACTGTTTGGATCTACTACAGAAGACCAAGACTTCAAGAAAGATTTCTGGAGCAAGACACCAGTGACCTGTTGTGTCATGAAGGTGCTGGTTGCTTCATTACCACAAGAGAGAGACAAGCACCAGACAGAGGTTTCTGATCCAAAGGACAGCAAGTGCTGTGAAAGAAGTGAAACAGCTATGGTAAGAAATTATGTCAACGAAATGTGCACAGATCTATGAAAAATGGTAAGAAGCAGCTGAAGTGTAGTAGGATAAATGAGGGGTATGTAGGGGAGACCAAACTCAGGCATAGATGTATGGCTGACTGCCCTAGAGTCCCTCCTTTGGACCACTGGAAGAAGAGTGGTGTCAAAGGTGGAGGCTCCAGAAGCACACGGGACGTGACCACAGCATGAATAAGCATTTTAAAGAAAGGGAGAAGTTGTTGTTTAGGTTCGGCTATGTGATTTTGGTTTTGCTCAAAGTGAAAGAGGGGAAAAAAAAGTTTTAGCAGAAGTTGTAACGTAAAAAATAGAGAATGGTTTGGTTTATGGTGAGTCAATGTCTGTGCTTCCGAATAACTTGGTGTCTGCTCCTGATGGAGGAAAAGATGTAGAACAGGTTACACAATTTCCCCTTTTAATGTAGACAGTTAATTCAGATAGGAAGCCTGTTGAATCTAACAGGAGATACGGTTGCTGTCAGCAAATGCATACGAAGCTGCAGAAGCAGAACGAGAAGACTCCGTAGAAACAGAGAGAGAAATAAGAAAGGATGTCCAGAAGAACAACAAAAAATAAAGTGAGATTTCAGAAAGCATCATAAGACTTTGTATCAAAAATGTAGAAGCACAAGTCTTGCAAAAACTTCCTACGGTCAGGGAAATGTCACATCAGTCTTAACAGGACACTGGACTAGAAGTTACTTACATTTCTAAGACAGTATCTTCCGTCACAGATCTTCTAAGAAATGTTCATGTGTAAATAAGACAGTCTTTTTATCAGCTCACTTAGTTTTTCACCCTGATTAAAAAACAGAATTATAAAAAGCCACAGGGAGATCCAGGATGTTTTTCCCTCTTTATCCTTACATATTTACTATAAATAATGAAGTGGTGGTGCGTGACTACCCCATCTCAGTATCAATAAAGCAGGGAACTGGCAATGTTAGCATGCAAGTAGCAGGATGCACTACGTTTATATGCAAACATATGTGAGGAAGGACATTATCTCAGAGGGAAAAGTTTACAAATATAGCCTGCTTACCACAGCTGAAAGAGTTTGGACTGAGATGAGAGTGAAAACAGTGAAAAAACAAGAGTCATAAGGAACTGTTATGCATCTCCAGGGCAGGATTAGAAGGCAGAACAGGAAGCATTTATGCATGAAAAAAGAGACTTGTAAAAAAGCCCAGACATTGATCATGGGGATTTCAATTATGCTGACATTTACTGGAACACAAGTGACAAGCAAAAGCATGTTCTCAAAACACTCAAGGCTCCTGCCATATGGAGCCTTCTGCAAAGTCAACCAAAAGGTGGTTTCTAAGCAAAGCTGAATTCTAGGCTCTGTCTGCAAGGTGGCATGTGAAGGTATCTGACCCGGCTCCACATGAATGAATTCAGTGACTGGAAGCACTACAGGCTGCAGCCACACAGCAGTCCAGCTGAGTTTGTTATCCACCACCTTTAACAGCACCTCCATTTTCAGTAGTTTTTAGAGGTTTGCCTGCAATAGGTGCCCAAAGTTTGGCATATTTCACAGCACTGTAAATGAGCAGAAAAAGTAAAATGAGAGGAAAAGCAAGAAGGATACTTCAAAATATTTTCAGTTAACCAGCTGGATGGGAACTTCACAATCTGTCGGGTCAGTGAGAGAGGCTGATTAGTTGAAAAAGTGACACTGAAATTATACCATTCACTTAACCTTGCCAAATGCATCAGTGTCACTGAATATCCTCTGCTTAGAGAAGACAAGAAATGACTTCTAAGAAAAAATAGAAAAAATTGAAAATGTTCCCAGACACTAGCACTGAATGGCTTGTTCAAAGAGAATAATAATTGGCCTTGCTTCTGTACATATTTTTTACCTAGCTTGATTCCTGACAGCTTCAAGAGATAATTCTGCAACTCTCTTACCCGAGATCTCTATTGCTTTATTCAGGAGGTGATTCTCCCTTTAAGATGAGAGTATAGGTTGGCAAATGAGGTGGGATAAAAACAGACAAACAGCTAAGCTTACCTAACTATGTTTTATTGCAATGAGGTTACTCAACCATCTAGGCACTCTACTACACAGAGTTAGGCCAAAAACTTGGAATAGGGGAAATAAAAGAGAACACTCATTCTTTTCATTTTTTTGGGTTTGTACGTACATAATTAAGGGTAAGCAAAGAAACCTCTTTTTTACAGACTCTGACCCTGGGTTTACAGCTAACTCTTTTCCATTTGCCCTTCTGTGTATTTTCCTTCACTATGACAAGTGTTTGCATAGGACTAACTTGTACCAACAATTATATTTAAATAATTAAAAATATTTATCCAGTGGAAAGTAAACCCCAGCTTGAAAAAACTTGATGGTAGCACCAAGGGGGGGAAAAAAAAGAAAAAAGGGAAAAAAAAAAAAAAGGAGTGGTTTGTTTTTATTTAAGTCCCAAAGGCAGAACTGGTGTTAAGGGAAGAGGTTGAGAAGTGCTGCAGAGCAAGAAGAGCAGCCGGGGTAGTGTATTTCTCTCATGCAATCTGGTTCCCAGGCAGAGAGAGGAAGGATAAGAGCCTAGGCAAGAGCATTCCTCCTCCTGAGCAACTCTGTTTATCTGCATGCTGAAAAAGACAAGAGTTTAATTTTATCACTTAGAAAAACTAAGCAAAGTTTACAGTTTTTCCAACAATGCAAAGAGGGTCACTGAGAGGTTCAAGTAGGAAACACTAAGTATAGATGGTACTGAGATCCTGTGCTAATGACAATAATATAAATAATCTAACTTAGTCTGTGTATTTCATCTCATCAGAGAAACACCACTTGATCTTTTCTAAACTTTGGAGAGTACTCTTTGCCACTCCCTTTTTCTAGAGAATACACTTTATCTCTGGCTAATTTATTTCAGAAAGATTGAATTTACAGACAAATACACACACACACATATATATATGTACATGCAGACTAAAACTTATGACTAATGGAAATTAAACTCAGACCTGAAGGAATTTGGATAAATACAGATCAATGTGCTAAGAAAAGGCTATTGATCAAAGTAAGCAAAAGGTTAATTTACTCGTCAAGCCCGAATCTGGAAAGGAAGAAAATTAGTGTCATTACAAGATACATATGGGGAAAAAAAGTGATCAGAAATGTTTAAAGGGATGGGAGAGAATGATCTTACCTAAAGATGCAGCTCAGTGTTAAAACAAGGCAGGTGTTTCAGATCTCTTTATAATCAATTAAAATAACCTGCTTACTAGACTGGAATAAGGGTGAGCAAATGAGAGCATCCACAAGTAAGATGCATGTGCACACATGCAAGCACTTCATACGGGGCTAGTAGCATGAACTTAAGCATGTATTGACTAAATGTTTTCAAGACTAGCTGGTCCAGATAACCTGAATCTAGGATTCATTAAAGGGTTGACAAACAATTTCACAGTTACTAATATTTGTATGTAACAAGTCCTGGAACACAAGGAAAATTCCAGAAGAATGGAAAAATATAAGTCTTTTACAAAAACGGAATCACAAAGCTCAAAGTCACCTGGCATCAATCCCAGACATAGTGATGGAACAGATGATGTAGGATTATATTAACTACAAACTAAAGCAAAACAACTAGCAGGTTTGAAAGATAATCAGTACCAGTCACTATGTCTTTATGGAAAAATGGCTACACGACAAAAACCTGATTTCAATTTTTGAGGGAAAATTACTTGCTTGAATGACAAAGGCAATTGTGCTTTTTTTACATTTAGACTTTCGTAAAATATGAGCCATTTGCCTTAACAGTATTACTAAACAGAAATGCCTCATCAGTGATATAAATAAGCAAATAACTAAATTGTGTATCAGAAAAAAGTCTTCATTGCTTAGGGAAGGAGACATAGTGGCATTTCTCTAGGAGGCCTAGTAGTCAACATTATCAACAATCTGATAGTACAGACTATACACTGTTGATAAAGTTTACTGATGGGATGAGAAGACTGATGAAATATTAAGTGATGTGAAGGTCTGAATGATCAAGTAAAATATTTGAGACTTTGATCCAGAGAAACACAACTGTATGTCACAGAATCATCAAACTCCATGATTGGAGGACATGTCTGGAGGTCAACTACTCCAGCTTCCTGTCAAAAGCACAGCAATCTTTTACACAAGGTCAGGTCAGCTACCATTTTACCTGGCCAGTCTGTACCCTCCAAGGACAGAAACTGTTCCAGTACTGCACAGCCCTCTGAATAAAAGACTCGTTCCCAACATCATGGCCAGTAAACCTCCAGAAATGCAGGTTTTGGCCTCCTTGTACCATCTGCCATCAATGAAAAGAGCTTGGCTCCATCATCTTTGTAACTGCCTGCAAGTATCTGTAGGTAGCTGTTAGGTTGCACCTTAGCTTCCTTCTGCCAGGTTCAGTAATCCCACCTCCTTCAGCCTCCCCAGGTAAGTCACACGCCTTAGGTCCCTGATCATCTTGACAGCCTTTTGCTCATGCCAGACAGTGTCTTAACAGTCCTTTTGAACACAGAAACACAAAAGTGGATGCAGTCTTCCAGTTTCACTAGTGCTGAGGGGAGGAGAGAAATTACTTGTCTTAATCTGCTAGTTTTACTCCTCCTACTTTTCAGGGCCAAAAGGGCACTTGCAAGCCCTGACTGTCCCTGCCCAGACTTAGTGTTATGTGCTATTATTTTGCCCCTACTGTGGAAATGTATACTTTTTATTGAAATCCATGGCATTCCTGTTCACCCAGTCCTTGTCTGAAATTCTGCCATTCACCAGTCAACTCTACAAATTTAATGCTGTGTTTAAACTTTCTTTTAACGTTCTGTTTAATTTTTCTAAGGAAATTTATTCCCCAGACTGTTGATAAAGTTATTCAATAACAGGAGCTTCAGTATTTATCCTTGATGCGCAGTATTTATCCACTCATTACTAGACATCAAATCATTATCTAAACCTGGAAACCCAGAGAGTTTCAACCCGCCTGAAGCAGTACATTCATCCTGTCCTTGTGTCCCTCAGCTTCTAAATGAGGATACTGAGGGAGGGAGTATCAAAAGCCTTACTGAAGTCATGACAGGTTTCATTTATTTGTCCCTGCTCATCTACATTGAAAGCCATTTAACCATAGAAGGCAGCCGTGCTGGTCAAGCATGTTTTTCCCTCGGTAAATTGGGTAGACCGTTTCTGATTGCCTTTTTGTGCCTTTTTTTCATATGTCTGGAAATTAATTCAAAGGGGACATGTTCCATGTTTCCATGGACTGAGCTAAGGTTCATCCAGATATAGTTCCCAAGTTCACTTTAACTTTCTGAAAGATGGGTGTAGCATTCAGTTTTTTCTAGTCATTGTGGACCTCCTCCAGTTGCCATGACTTTTTAGGGGTAAACCACCTTGCAATCATGGAACCAAGGTGTCAACCCAAGAGAGAACTATGTCCTAGACCACAAAGGATTTAGCTAAGTCAGAGCTTTGAAAAAAAACCCAGACCATCACAGGTAAGAAGGATGTAAAAAATAAAAGGGAAATATGACACCATCTGTACATCGACCATTTTTAAAATACATGCTGTATTTTAAAATACTATGTGTTTCTGCTACACCTACTGCAGTGGGGATGTTTGCAAAATATTGGAAAATGCAATAAAGATCCACAAAAATTACTGGGAAGGGGAGGAAATGCCTTGAAGTCAGAGTCGTAATGCTTAGTTTATTTCAAAGATGATGTAGAGACTTCTGGAATTACAGTACACATGGGCCTTCAGAAAGGGAAAACTGCAAGGGATTAACTTGTCTAACTTTCCGTGAAAGGTGTAACAAGAGCCACTGTATGAAAGCTTTTCTGGATAACGTTACTTAATCAAGTTTGTAACACTCGGCTCAATATATTAGTAACTGCATTAAATATAAGGAATCCACAGATCAGGGAAGATGACAGAATGTCTCCTTTTGTCCTTTCACTCTATGAATTGTATATTTAATTGTGGTACCAAAATTATTCTGAGAACGTTAAATATAATATGGCAAATAAATCTTTATCGGAGTATCAAGTGTAAATCTTCTGATACTTCTTTCAGAATATCTGACCTACAGAATAGAAAGCCAAATGAAGTGTAAAACAGAGGACCTTTTCCCTATAATAAATTAAAAGCGAGTCATTTTTCATGTGACAAGGCACTAACACTGTGACCAAAGTACTGAAGAATTTAGTGTAATACACAACTTTAAAAAAAGACTTATGCCTTCAGGTCAATGTGCAGCTACAGACAAAACCAGAAACAATGTTTTGTTGCATTAGGGAAGCAATAAAAAAAAAAAATCACTAAGTTGTTTACATAACAAGGGGTAGGACTGGGTATCAATACATGCTGGCGGTCAAGTAGATACCCACCCACAGTAAAGCACAGAAAACTCTTAAAATTTTAATTAACCCCTATTTGAACTACAGATCACATGCAGAGTTTTCAAAGGAAAAAATAGTAAAATAACTAATTTTGTTAGCAAAGAGATAATGAAGCAGGTTTCTGTAGAGCAATAACACTCTACTGCCTTAACTCTTTGATAATGCTTGAGACGTTTCCCAAGGCAGCAAATATCAGTGATCGGTGAATCACTGGCAAATATCTATCCAAATCAGAATGAAAAATATACAGAGAAGTTTAATGTTTCAGTTTTTTCCTGTTTTCTTCAGGTGATCTCAGATTTTCAAGCTGCTAACAGGACCTCAAAGGAGAGTGAATCAAGGTCCCCAGAACTTGTCTGTTAGAGAAATAATGACAAAAGGGTAGATGTCCCAAAACATTTTTTTCCTTATACCAGACTGTGCTCAGCTGCCTAACCAGTGTTTACGTAGTTTTTGGATAGCATGCCAAATAGACGACAGAAGAAATGGACACAGAAAAGCAGAGAGTATTGCTGGAACACAATTCCTGGGTAGAGGAGTGGAGGGAAGTATTAAAAAAGGACAAGAGGAGCGGGAGCTGAAAACCTTGAGGTTAAATCACAATGTATAAAGGTGTAAGAAACATGGTTTCAGTAACTTTGCTCTTCAAAGAACTCCTTGTTTTTCTCAAGAGCAGCAGTGCCCACTGTCAGCCCAATGCCAGGTTTGCTTTTGAACCATTAAGTCTCAAATGGCCCTGTTCTTGCTTGGCATAGTTGCCAGGCAGGGATAAAGGGGGAAGACTTGAACAGAAGGACAGGCATGTCTCTGTCCCTTCGCATACACAAAGAAACAGAGCAAGACTATAGCTATATTAGAGAACAGTGGAAGGGGCCAGGTTTGGTCCCCCCTTATCCAGCAGGACTGTGGGAATGATGCAGGGACAGTAAGAGGCCCATCCATTTAGAACCTTTTAAAGCCCTCCACGCTTCGTTTAGAGCAAAGATCTGATTTACATAAGCAGCCCAGTCCCCATTCAAAGAGTGTGAGCGAAATTTGAGCCAAACAGCTTTGTTTTCCTGCTTTCCTTATACCACTGAAATTTCCCTTGCAGTAAATTACCATGAGGTGTCTTAAAAATTAGCATCTGATTGCCCTCAAATTAAACCCATGTTTTTTCCTCAGAGACTTCAGCCCTGGAACAAGAAAATACTATCACATTTTTACTAGTATGTTTTACTAGAAAGGTGATACAAAGTTTAGAATCGATTCCCTAATGGCACAACGATTGATAGATAATTGTATAATGAAATTTTGTGAAAAAATCAGTAGGTGCATTTCTCAGTATTCATTTTCCCAGAGTATTATTTACTTTACTTTAGCTAATATTAAACACACAAATCCAGGTGCTGAACATTGGCATCACTCCACTGCAAAATGTTTCTTTGCTTCTTGTGACTTAACATGAAATAAATTAGAGAGAAACAACAACATTCAACACCATGAGTGGTACACAGGTGACACCGCTGTGAACGGCAAGCCTTCCAGCAGATTTAACATAGTCATTACTGTTCTAGAGCAATGTTTGAATAAGTAAAATGTGCCACTGGACTACAATCAACAAAGCACAGGTGTCCGGTGCCTAAATGATCCCATCTGACTTCCAGCTGACAATCAAGAAGTACCCAGGTCTCTGGTAGGTTTCTCTCTCTTACCTGCAATCTTCATGCAGATATCTCAGGTACCTTTGGCACCCAGTGCACAATGAGATAGCCAAAGTGTAGGGAGTTGAAATAAGACCAGTTGTAACAATTAGGAGACCCAAGCAGCATTATTAAATGGTATAGAAGCACCATTGAAAAAAAATTAAAAATACCCATCCTGTAATCAAACAAGTTAACAGCCTTGTGAAAAGAGACAAACTCCTATTAAAAAAAAAAAAAGAAGAAGAAAAGAAAAAGGCAAAAAGAAGTAGAGGATGACCTGGATAAGGATGAGAAAGACACATTCTTACATACACAAGCATATATACAGTTCACAAAGCCATTATAGGACAATATTATGTGTTGTCTCATCCTCTCTAATAGCCAAAGCAGTAAAGGAAGTTCTGGATTGCATGTGAAAGTCATCGTATGACACAAAACAGAGAAATCAAATATTTTTCTTCATTTAAGAGGGACTTCTAAACTTCTAAGCATATTATCAGTGAAATACTTCACAGTAACTTCAATATATTATTATGTTATCAAACATATTGCCAAATTGGATGGAAAATAAAAACCGGAGCAAACATTTTGGGAGCAAAAAAGCTGTTCAAAAATTGTATTCTAACAACTCCAGATCAAAGAATTGTGAACATAATAATACAAAAAAAAAAAAAGAGGTTTGGAAGAAAAATTGCAAATTTGTATAAATCTTTAGCAACTTAGAGAACTAGTGCCTATCAATATATTGAAAGTACAATAATAAAACTAATCTCTGTACCAAATAAGGGTGGCTTGCCTAGACATGAGGGGTACAGCACCAAGAACCAAGTAGGAAAATGAATATCCTGCAGAAGACAGAAGAACCTTCTTCCTTCATTAATACTCAGGTAACTGCAGAAATGACCTAAATTTTTCCATTAAATATAAAACAAAGATATGAATTTTCTACCCTGGTCTTCTATGAAATGTCACTTCCCATAGTCTGAGAGTCACTCTATTCTGTCTGAGCAAGACTTTCCTATATTAAGATGTGCTTACGTTTTTATAAGTCATCTTTCGTCATGCAATATCTGGTTTCTGAATACCCCATAATTTATACTTTCATTTGCAGAACAATAATGGGCTGGAATTCCCCTTCACTACAGGAAACCATTGCTATATTCCCTTTTGTCACTGTTTCACAGCTCACACCTTAGCTTACATTTAAGAGAAGCTGCACCTAGACGCCTGCGATCCCCTATGAGCTCTTCTCTCCTTCTGAAGTCCCTGCTCCCAGATAAGAAGGATCCCCAGAGATTGCTGAAACTGGTATATTTTAGCTCAAAACTTACTCTTTGCACCCAGGGACTGTGCAGTAACCAGATCCTGTGTAAGAAATCTCCTTTCACGCCCTCCTCTCCCTTCCCCCAAGAGGACTTTAACCTGCCTCTGATCCTTCACTTATGAAATTGGCTTGTAGCATCTGATCTGGTTATACTTTGCAAGAAATAGTAAGTTGATTTCAAATATGTTTTGAAAAAGACCTTTCTACAGTTCAACATTCATGATTTCAAATCTCAGGTAGCATTACAGATAACACCATGGCTAAGGTGTTTCTATCCTCGTGGTCTGGATCAGAGCTCAGTAAGGAATTTGTTCCCATACATTCTTCTAGGGCATTGTCATCATCTATTTCTCCACAAATAGCCGTAACACATTCATCATTCACAAAGCATTTCAGACACATCGCTATGGCACTAACAACCGTGTGTTTTGTTTTGTTTTGTTTCTTTTTGCCTCTCAAATATTTTTATCTTGCTAATTTATTCCCCTTTGCACACAGAGCTTCAGTCATTTCCCTCTGAAAGGCTTGAGTGACTCAGATCTTTGATAACACTGCAGTATATCCCACCCACACTATATTGACTTCACACTTCAATTATTTTCATAAAGTATTTATAGGTCAATGTTTGCTGAAGTTTGCAATGACAGATAGATAGACTACTCCATTACAAGCCTAAGTAGTATTTAAAACTTTTTAATGTCAGATAGTTGCAGGTAACCTGAATATTACAGTAGATTTGCATAGATAATTGACAAACACTGTCTGCAAAAATATACAGAGAAAAATAGCTAAGTCATGCAAAATACATGCACGCTTTGTGAGCTTCTACCTTGGTTTTCAATTAGGTGTAAAAAGAGATTTCTAACTTGGTATACCACAGCATCTTCTGCAAAACATGAAATCCTATTTACCAAGCTGATTTTGCCCTTTCTGTCTTCAGGTCTTTCTTTCTACAGTTACCTGTGAATTCTTTCTGTAATTTATCTTTTCCGTCAATGCCTCTTGTTTGTTTGAAGCATGGATTCCAATCTAACAAGGTGGCCAGGGGAAGTGGCTCTCTTTAGATAAGAAGGGATAAAGGTGAAGAGACTATGTTCTGAACTCTGCTGGCTACAGACTAATTCAGAGTCTACAAAATTTTGAAGGAAACTTCATTATTTTATGTACTAAGCAGAGTCCCTTTGATATAAATACCAAAACTATAAGAAAATATCCCACCATCATCATTGTAGGCAAGCTTAGGAAGTGTAGGTTAGATGAATGAACAGTGGGGTGGATTGAAAACTGGCTGGCAGGTAGAGCTCAGAGGGTTGTGATTAGTGGGGCAGAGTCTATTTGGAGGCCTGTAACTGGCAGTGTTCCCCGGGGGTTAGTACTGGGTCCAGTCCTGTTCAGTATATTTATCATTACCTGGATGAATAGATGGAGTGTACCATCAGCAAGTTTGCTGATGGCACAGAACTGGGAAGGGTGGCTGACACACCGGAAGGCTGTGCTGCCATTCAGCACGACCTGGATGGACTGGAGAGTTGGGCAGAGAGAAACCTTATGAAATTCAACAAAGGCCAGTTGCAAGACAAAGGTCCTGCACCTGGGGAGGAATAACCCCATGCACCAGTACAGGTTAGAGGCTGATCTGCTGAAAAGCAGCTGTGCAGAGAGGGATCTGGGAGTCCTGGTGGACAACAGGATGACCATGAGCCAGCAATGTGCCCTTGTGGCCAAGAGGGCCAATGGCATCCTGGGGTGCATCAAGAGGAGTGTGGCAAGTAGGTCGAGGGAGGTCATCCTCCCCCTTTACTCTGCCCTGGTGAGGCTGCACCTGGAGTACTGTGTCCAGTTCTGGGCTCCCCAGTTTAAGAAGGACAGGGAACTTGTGGAGAGGGTACAGCAAAGGGCTACAAAGATCATCAGGGGTCTGGAACATCTTTCTTATGAGGAAAGGCTGACGGAGTTGGGGTTTTTCAGTCTGAAGAAGAAAAGACCGAGGGGGAGATTTTATCAATGCTCTTAAATGCTTAAAGGGAGAGTGCCAGAAGGACGCACCTGGATGCTATCCTGTGCAACTTGCTGTAGGTGAACCTGCTCTGGCAGGGGGGTTGGACTAGGTGATCTCCAAAGGTCCCTTCCAACCCCTGTGATTCTGTGATAAGTTCAGATATGCAGCTTGAACAGGTAGACTGGATTAGGACCCAACACTTGCTCTTTTAGGCAAACTATTCTACATACATTTGTGAAATGAGGGCAAATAAAAGAATAAAAGTTAACTAGAGCATGCAGAATATTTTCTGTATTTGGACAAACCAGCCTTCATTTTCTTTGCACCAAAGGAAAACAAAAAAGCATGTATTTAATACTTTTGAGGTAAATGTTATTCTTTCTTGGCCTAAGAATAGAAGGCTTTCTCAAAAGGCAGATATAAATGTAAGAACTCATGCCACGTGTTTACATTTCCAGCTTGGTTTCACCAATATTGCCCAGACTTGCCACCAGCACTCTTTGATTTCTCCAAATTCTTAAGCAAGAGAAAGCACTAGTGCCTTGACTTTCTAATTAAACATCTTTAGACTCAGTTAAAACTGTGCGCTTGGGGTTTGTTTTGCAGAGTTCTAAATAGCAAAGAAACTGCCTGCTGGAAAAATGCAATATAAGCATTCCTGCTATCAGTGAATTGTCTTGTATAAAATACCCAGCAACTTCACATGGATAGGCTTTACTGCATGTCTTTACATGAAGCATCAGAACCTCCCCATTTTTCCAGAAAATTCTGACCTCATTAACCTACAGAACATAGTTGAAGATATAAGAAAATATACAACATTTCTGAAGAGTGATATGAAAAAATAAAGGTCTCTGAAGAAATGTAATGTTAACAGTTGGCTGATTAAATGGACAAAATGTACTTTAAGAAAATGCAGTGGTCTTAAAGAAAAATAAGCCATCAATTTTGTTCAGTCTTCATACTTAAAGCCATCTACTGCACATGCTTTTAAAATAGTCAAGTTAAACAGGATGCAGAGCTATTTAAACACAAATACTACCAGTACTGGAATCCAAGACAAGAGGATCAGGCTCAAAACTTGTCTGGTTATGGCACATGCTGTGACCAAAAAACTAGTTTTATTTCCATGCCTCGATGCAAACGATGCAAAACGATCTCTAGATTTCAATTTCATAGAAATGCACAAAGGGTTTTTTCTTTTTGATTGAAGGGGATTTTGTTGTTTTACTTTTTTAAACACTTTCAGGGCTTTATTTTTAATTAGTTTTATTTACTATGTCTTTATTAGCCTGGCATTCCTTATCACTCTCTATCAGCTGTTTCAGTGCAGGAATAGGAATGTTTTTTTCCAATTTTTTAACGTGTTGTTTTCTGTCTTTGATCTAGCCATAAATTTAAAACACTCCATAGAGAAATGTTTCTTAAAATATTTCAAAAAGTTGATCTTGTAGAATGGTTTTCCACAATTAAAGAATTTTATCACAACATTAACAAAACCATACAAAGAATTCATCCATTATCCATCTGCGGGCAACTGGCCCACAGGAAAAGCATTAGTACAGATTGTGGCATGGTTCCCAAGAAGGAATCAAGATGCCTCATGCCTGTATCCAATTTGGACAACCACCACAGAGGCAGCAATGTCAGCCAAAGACAAGAATACACAATCTGTAAATGATAGATTGCATCATCACCTGAAGCAATAACTGGTCTCCAGGTACCACAATAAATTCAGTAGACTCAGTTTCTCAAAGTTCCTTCTTATCTTGCAGCTCACACAGAAGAACATGATGCACAGCTGAGGACTTGGCATTCACCAAAGAAGAAAAGACGATTTCCAGCTGGATCCATGAAACACTTCCTTTCATCGAGGAGCACAGTGTGGTTAATCTCAAAAGAAGTGCTCAAACAGATTAACAGAGATCTGACTTCCCCTTGTAACAAATACATGAAGCGCATCCAGTGTATAGCAATACCCAGCAACGCAGTAACATATCTAGTTAACAAATATGAAGGTGAGGGGAAAGGAGAAGTGTAAAAACAGCCAATAGATGAAATTATGCTCCAAAACCTCTACAGATGTTGTCACTAAACTACCAGTTAAACCATTTTTTTTCCCTGAAAAAGAAGTTTTCTAATGGGAACAATGGCTGATCTTCAGCTTCACAAAGGTAATAAACCTTTCTGAAGAATAACCATAATCTACATGGGAAGATTTGGAAGATGACAGAGACTTTGTAAGTAAAAATAACTGCTTAAGTGTCAAAGCCCCAATCAAACCAAATCATTTTAATGGTAAGAAAGCTTCAGGGGAGGTACAGCCAGTCAAACTCTGCAAGCAGAGCAGGGATTCAATGCCTATGCCAATGTACATGCTTCAGCTGAGTACCCATTGCACTCTGAGGGCTGTACACCCACACAGAGTGAGGAAATGAAAGAGGTGGAGAAGAAACATATGCAAAGCTGTTCACCAACCACATATTCGAAAGCCCTCTTAGGACTGACTTACCACATTGTATTGAGAAGACTATGCTTGTTGAGGACATCAGTAGGGAGACTGTGCTGTAGAGACGGTTATAAAATCTTTTTTTTCTCATAACAGTGGAAAAAGTCAAGATCGGGTGGGGGACAGGGAGATAAATGGTACAAATAGCTAAGAGAGTTGGCTCACATCCTCCTGAACTCTTGCCATAAACAATGTCTGGGAATGGCCAGAGGCTCCTCCAGGATAGGAGCTGTGTTTGTTCCAATGGCAGAAACCTGGAACTTCCAGCACAAGCTCTGTGTGAATTATAACAAGGTCAAGCCGTCCAAACCTGCACTTTTCTGAAGATCCAAAGAGAACAGAACTGAAATGCCCACATCTAATTTCATCATTATTATTGTCCCAAACCTTCAGTGAACTTTAGAGAAAACTGACTCAGCAGATCTCACAGCTGGTCTCAGAATCAGATGGGAAAGGGCACTGGGTGGCGGAGAGATAACATTGTTTTTAAGATTTACCACACCAAGGCAACAGGGTTTTTTTTCTCCATTGTTCAATGTAGCTCACTGCGTGCCTTGTTGCCTTTCAGAATCAGTGGTAAGACCAAAGTGACACGCGGATTTACTTTAAATTTTAAATTTAAATTTAATTTAATTTAATCTAATTTAAATTTGAAAATAGCAGGAATACAGGAACAGCTTAAAGACTTTTCAAAATCTTCAGTGAATGTCCTTAGTAATTGACATTCAGATGCTGGGAGAATTGTTTTTATAAAAACATTCTGCATTCTCTTTGTTAAAATTACATCAAAGCAGCATAAATAATGTCGCCTTCCCATTTTATGAAAATAAAGAATATGCTTAAAACTCCAGATATACACCAGGAACACTGAGAACACTAATGGGATTTGCATTTTATAATGATGAATTAACAAGTAAACAGGAAACCATCATTTTGAAAGTCTCATGAGGCAGATAAGGAATGAGACAGTTCCGGCCCAATATATCCCTCTTCACATATTTCTACGTATACTTACTTAAACACATATATGTTTGAGCACACATACATGTGAAAAGACTCAAGAGAAACAATTTCCAGATTAGCTTAAATAACAAATGCAAACAATTTTGACTGAATATAGTACTAGAGTAGCACAGTTAAACTTTCAAAATTTAAAGTGTTCAAATAAGTTTGCACAGGAAACCTTACATTTTTCTTCTCTCTCCTACATGCCAAGAAAATGCTTCATTCAAGTATCACACACTTATTTCCCCCCAGAGAGTCTCTGTCTATTTAATGCACAGGATGGACTGTTCTCAATGAAAAAACACTTAATGAAACTAGATCAAAATACTTAAATGTTTAAATATGTAGTCCCATGGCTTATTTACATAGTACTATTGAAAATCAGTTCTGAAGACAGTATAAGTTTCATAAGGCCATATTTCCATGGAGTTCATCCACATAACATGTATTTTACAATAAACAGCTATTAGTCTAACCACACAAAAAAATCCCATATAACAAATGAATAATTAGCAAAATAGAAGTCTGGATTACAGCTCACCACCAAGCCACAACGGCCATCTTCTCTTCTTCAGCATTCCTCCGTCCCTTAACGTTGTGTGCCACAAAGGAGGAAGGGATTCTACAGGGAGCAGCTGCCTTTATGACACAGCCCCAATTCACCCTCTGAGCACTGGACAACCTTGGAAAAAATTATTAGTGCTCCTGCAGTTCAGAACTGTGTAGACACATGCACACATGTAACTCCTCCAGAAGTTGAAAACAGCAGCATTTAGTGCTAGGCTTTCAGCTGTCTTTGTTTCCAAGTTTCCCGGTCTTCTCCTGCCTTGCTGCCTCCTTGCTCCCTCCTGACACCGACACCCCTCTTGCCATTTGAACAAGGATCCTTTCACCCCAACAGCCTGGCCTCCTTCTCGTCTTTTCTATTCACATGCCCTTGAATCAAGACTTTCAGGTCTCACGCCCAATGTCACAGCAAGTCCTGGCCGTGGTGAGGACTGATGGGTCCCATGCCACCTCCAGAAGGGATGTGCTCAGCCTGGGTCTGCTGATGGGATATGGGTGCTGGCAAAGCGTAGAAGCACACACATCATCATCAGAAAAATTAGCTGCCAGCTATCACAAGTCTGGCCATCTGCAAATAGGTTTTCAAAGGCACAACCATGGGTACATTTATCTAGGAACCACTTTCCATACTACAAACACTCTCTACTATCCTTGCTCCCATATGGGGCAGTTAAAAAATATACATCTTTTTATAAGAGAAAAATGGATAAAAACTTATTTCTTAAAAATTTCCAGATTTTTTTTTTCAGTCCATTTGTTTTTATTACCCACTATCATTCCTTCCTCTCTTCCACCTTCCTGTCACCCCCCAAAAAAGAAGTCAGGTAATTAGTGTGGAAAATCGCAAACTAATTAAACTTAGGAGAAGTTACAAGCTATTGACAACAGTGTTTTACAATGGAAATTACCAGGCAGACTTAACTACAGCCATTTCTACTTAGGCCACCTGTAATAATTAACTCTGATGAGTTAGTGACAAGGAGAAGGCATTCTCCCTGTGGTGGCAGGAGCGGTTAGCATTGGCTGCGCAGCATTCAGGAAATGCATTAGTTGAGAAGCTCCAGCCCTGTGGTCTGTGTAGCACTTGCCTGTGTTCCAAAAAGAACTGCTTGGTTATGTGATGCTGGATCTCCTCAATTCCAACTGCTAAATTGCATTAAAACTCAGATCGGGTTTCCTAATATTTGTCTCAATGTACACAGGCCACCGCAGAAAGACGTATTAGTGTAACTGTTTGGAGGAAGGGAAAGTTGATGTCCTCACAGATGAAAGAGAAGCACGTCTGCAAGATGAGCTTTCTCACAGGATGCAGTCTGTGCTGTGAAATGGTGGGCAGCCTTGCATTAGACCATTAAATTCGCTGGTATTTGTAGAATACTTGTACATGTAGGTGAGGAATCCTTTCCCACACACTCCTGCCTATCTCCAGCCTGTACCGTTTTTTTACTGCATCCGTGGGGAAAAAGCAGTCATCCCCTCTGAAGTCAAGGCCTTACTGATTTCTGTAGGAGTCCCCCACGTGCGTTGTGAAAGCTGCTTTCATCTTTCTCAACTGCATTAGAAATAAAAGCTCCGTAAGTGTCTTGCTCAACTTCATATGAAAAACCTCTGCAAGAAAAAAAAAATTGACCAAAGGAAGCGAGTCCCTCCACGTTGTTTAGACCATTCAGCATATTCATTGCAGCTGCAATACTTGCGCTTTATTGTAAACATAGACAAGAGAGAAAGGGAAACAAAAAAGCAGAACTCGCTATTACCTCATCCACATCCATGCACAGAAGAGAACCGTACAGGGTAGAGCTGAGGCAGGGAGGCAGACAAACAACAAAGCAATAACTCCTCAGGCAAGCTCATACTGACAACGATGCGCAAATACGCCACGACGTTAAGACTTCTTAAACCAAGATGAAATAGAACAAAATGATTTTCTGTCATTTACAGCACTGTCTGCCTTTGCTGTACATCTTGCAGTTTCTGTATGAATAATGCTTATCTACATCACTGTTGGTCTAAGATACAGCAGGCCTCTGTGTTCAGAGGATCATTTTGTTTGCAAAAATGAAGAATGAGAAAGGGGATTTATGATCTTCCTCTTTGAAACATGTTTGCCAGAGACAGCCAGAGAAAGAAAACAGGAAGAGAAAATAGCCATCAGCGCAATGTGGCTGAATGAGCCTGACTAAGGAAACTTTAATACTTGACAGTCTCCAAGCGGAAAAAAAAATCCCCAAACATATATATACACACACACACACATATAGGAGCTTAATATAAAATATCTATATTAACACTTTAATATTTTCAAATGCATATATATACATACATTCATAGAATCATAGAATCACCTAGGTTGGAAGGGACCTTTAAGATCATCGAGACCAACCATAAACCTAACACTGCCAAAACCACCACTAAACCATGTCCCTCAGCACCACATCTACCCGTCTCTTAAATACCTCCAGGGATGGCGATTCCACCACTTCCCTGGG
Source organism: Chionis minor (assembly GCA_013398295.1). Taxonomy (NCBI): domain Eukaryota; kingdom Metazoa; phylum Chordata; class Aves; order Charadriiformes; family Chionidae; genus Chionis; species Chionis minor. Next base: position 333,397 of record VZSF01003753.1, read on the forward strand.
CAGCCTGTTCCAATGTTTGATAACCCTTTCAGAGAAGAAATTTTCCCTTATATCCGATCACATAAGCTTGTATGTACATACATACACAGTGACTACTGTAATTTTAGATACACTCTTATTATCACACATGGTATCCCAATTTACTTTAAAATTAAACTTAGAATCAAATTCCTTTACCTGAATTCATTCCCACATTGCAGTATTTGTCAAATATTATTTTTAGAAATAATTATTGAGATCATAGTGTGAGTATACATTTTTATCATTAAAGAAAAAAAGGACTTCCTCCTGAGAGGATTAAAATATTTTTATACCGGAAAGACTTCTGGTTAAAAATTGTGATCAAGCAGTTGCTAATTTTTTATTCAATAATTCATGAATAATGTTTTCAATAGCCCAACAGAGGATAAGAAATTTATTAACACATTCTGAATCCTAGAAAAAAAACCAAACATTAAGATCACACAGGAAAAGTCAAACATCCAAAATCTGTCAACCCAGAAAAAAGCAGATGATAGTCAGCTGGCTAATCACAAATCAAATACCCAGTATTGATGTTTCAGACAGAGACATGCTACCTATTGAATTCAGGGCAAGGGTTCCTCAGTGGTAAAATGTTTCTCATTTGCAGCTAAGAACCGTCTTAAACAGCATATGAGAATCAAAAACAAAGAAAACATGCTGTTTTGGTTCAGTAAAATCATCATGGGCTTGCCAGCCACAAACCAGAAATCCTACAACATTTACCTGAGTTGCATGGGAGCAGTCTGGTTTTTCTCCTCTATATGGCAGTAAGGAAGTACAAGCTGGAAGCCAGAGGCTTCTGTGGGTTTGTCTCTGTTTCTAAGTTCATCTTCAAAATGAAGATAACTAAAGGCCAAATTGCAGCCTTGATTGGATTACCATAGGTTAAAAGCTCTTACATAATTTTTTGAAAAATATTATTATTGTTATCATTTTTTTTTTTAAACCAGTTCTTTTTTTATGGTAGAAAATAGCTCTTGAAAGATTTCCTCTGAAACATCTTTACACGTCTCAAGGTCTGGATTTCTCTTACCTAATTTCGGAAACTTGCCTAAAGCACTAAGTACTCTACTTTTTTTTCAGTGGAGACTATCTGTCTTTTCACTCATTCTGAAAGATCTTCTGTCAACTACAGAAAAAACCTTGTGTGACAAGATTTTTAATTTGGTTGTCCCAGTTTGGGTGGGATGAAACCAAAGTCAAGATTGCATTGTAAGGTTTCCAGCTTTTTGTATTCCTAATAAACTTGAGTTCTAACTGAAAGATGAAGAGAATAATCCCAACTGTTGGATTTTGGTGTTTGCTTGTTTGTTTTTTTTTAATTTGTCAACATAAAACAATGACAGACTCTTTAAGAAGGGTTTACCTCAACATGTATTTCCCTCAATGTCGCAAAAGGACATCTTTTCCTTCTAACCACATACAGTGACAGTTGTTGTACAATGCAGCCTGATGGTATCTAACTAAATGCTGTATTTCAACAAGACCATCTTCAAAGCAATAACTAATCATGGAATCATAGAATGGTTTAGGTTGGAAGGGACCTTAAGGATCATCTAGTTCCAACCCCCCCCATCATGTCCAGGGACACCTCCCACTAGACCAGAATGCTCAAAGCCTCATCCAATTTGGCCTTGAACACTTCCAGGGATGGGGCCTCCACAACTTCCCTAGGCAACCTGTTCCAGTGCCTTTCAATAGTCTGTCTTGATCCAGCAGCTTAGAGCAGGATATGGTACCATTAGTTATATTTTATTCCAGACCAGTTTGCATGTCTTTCTGTGATGGATCCTCTACAAATTACAGGGCATAACTGAGGAATTATTTGATTAAATTATAAGCCATAATACATACCTGTCAGAGTAAGTAAGGCTGGTGGGACTCACTTGGATTGACATCCAAAACAAAAACTTTGCATCAGGCTGCAATGGTGTGAATGACTGCTTCAGATAAGGACAACAGCCACAGTGCTTATTTACTGGAGCTGAGTAAAAAATGTTGAGTCTGTCATCAACAGCAGAATAACAAAAGAAACTGGAAGGAAATTGAAGTAGTTTGCTGGATCTGGCAGAAACATTTCAAAAGGAAATTGGGATTCATGCTAATTTTTGCTTAAAGGTGTTTCAAGTTTGACAGCAGCCACTTTCTTGATCACTGGATGAACAACTTGGCATTCACTCTCATCCCGTAACACTTGAGTCTCAAAGGCAAATCCAGAAGATACTCATTGTGTTTTCCTATGCATATGGAATATGCAGCCATTCCCCACAAGCTTGATCTAGCGGCCTCAGAGGCAATAGCTTGCCAGCGGTCCCTTTGGCCCCTCCCCTGACCTGGACCAGATGGTGATGGGGACACAAGTCACTGTGCTCGTCATCTCACAGCCCCATGGCTCTCAGGGAAGGGTAGAAATACAATTACAAGGGGCATCTCTGTGGGAAGAGGTGGGGAAGGGCTGCCACAAAGAGATGTAGGTGCAGAAGCAGGGTGAGGGTGGAGGTGGGCAGCCCAGCCAGGGCTCCCCAGTGCACCAGCATGCTCTAGGGAGAGGTGAAACACTGAGATGACCTCTCACAGAACAGACTGAGCACTTTAGGCTGCTCACTGATGCCCTCACTATTATGACCTTCTTGAATAAGTTTCCCTTCAGAATCCCTAAGATGCTACAGTGCTTTTGCAGTCATTCATTTTTTTCTCACTCATTGTAGTACCTCTTCCTACTCCACTGCCCTACCTCCCCCATTAGGTCTACTACTCTAGTTACACCCTCAGTATCTGTTTTTCCTCTTCTTGTGTATCTGTTCATATGCCCTTTTGAATTTCCATTTTCTTCTCAACTAGACAAGACTATATGTAAAACAAACCAAGAAAATAATTGCTGTCACCAGACTGTCTGTTTTCATGTTTCCTTCCTACGCTACAAACTTGTGACAAAGGGAGCATCCTATATGGGATACATGTATGGCCTGCGCATCTCTACTGTAAAAGGGCGTCACCCTCAGATAAGCATTCTTTTTAGACAATCCCACAAGTTAACAGTAACAATTGAAGAGCCAATCAACTTAAAAATACATCCACTGAGAAGTTTCCTTTCATAAGCTAGTTAAAAGAAATGCTGTATATTTGCTGTGTGCAGACATATCCTCACAGCACTTACCCTATCATTACAGTAGACATTTAGTACATTACCTTAGCTTTTGGGCTTGGATTTGCTGCAGTCCATATTGGGAGGTGACTTACCCAATGGCATTCTTTAAAGTCCATTAGAGCAATGGGCTCTAGCCATCAGTTATACGTGTCTCCCCAATTACTGGGCATAGGACCGCCTAGGGCCATCGCAGAGTCTACATCACAAGTTGGACACATGCTTCTCTGCCAAGACTTAGGCATAACAAGGTACTGGCCTGGATCAAACCTTCTCAACATTTTTTGCCTGTTCCTTCAAATAACAGAGCTCTTTATGCTTCTCTGTACAGGGATATTCAAGTAGCATAAAAAGTCAGTCCCTGTCTACTTGAGCTTTCAAGGGACCCCATCAATAGGTGTAGCAAGCAAATGTAAGGCAAGATGGATGCTTGAGATCCTTAGATTTATAGCTATAATATTTTTTCATAAAAGCAATGGTTAAAATGTAAGGAGAAATTATTCAGTCCTTGGTTTCAGTACAGATCTATAGCAAGCCTAACCAATTTAAGCTAATTGAAGAATTTAATCCATCTTCATGTCCTACATCACTTCAACTAACAAAACTTAGGCTAAAATAAAAAAAAAAAAAAAATGTGTGATGGAGGGGACAAATTCCACTAAAAAGAAATCTTTGAAATTTAAATTTAAATAATAGCAATAACAATAATAACAATAACAATAATAACAATAACAATAATAATAAATTACTGATACAAATAACAATGGTTTAAACTATCCATTTCTGGATCTATTTCAGTGGTTCTGTGGAAAGAAGCAGAAACCACGGAAGTGGTTAGTCATCATGATTGTAAAGCTTTTTTAAAGCAGTTCCGGTTGTTTATTGTGGTTGATTTCATGAAAGGAAGCTCAAAAAGGTTCTCTGATGCCTGAGGTTGAAGTGAAAATTTAAACACATACTGACTTTTTAAGGAGTGGGTTTGCCATTCCCTGAGAGAGACAGACAGAGACTCTGAGAAGTGGCACCTGCAGAAAGAAACTAAAACATACTACTTTCTGCATGAGAAGACAAAGGGAGCTTCCTTATTTTAGTCACTTCCTCTTCCCTCTTTCTCACCAGCACACACACACACATATGCAGCGTATACACACCCCCTCAGACGGCTCCTGAGCCTGTAATCCTCTGCTGAAAATCTTTTTCACTGCTTTAATGAGCTGAATTCTCTTTGGAATGAAAGAGATTAAATAAAAATTCCAGCACAACAAGCCTAAGGCAGGAACAAATGGCCAAGGCGGGATCATGATAGATAAATAAACAAACAAATAAATAAATAAATAGAAACACAGAAACAGTGTCAGCTCAAAACTTTCATCAAAATAGGGTCTTTGCATGTCCTTGTTTCCAGCTGCCCATCAAATCAAGTTCTACTTGGGCTTGGATATCTCTTAGAGACTGACCTGTGAGGGCAGGGTTTAAGGGTTGACAAAAGAGGAAATCTCATGGGTAAGAGCCCTATCACAGAAGCCTTCACTTTATTTGCTCACAAAAGAGGAAGAAAGAAAGGAAACAAACACCAAAGTTTTTCAGGAACAGATTCAAAAAGAAGAGAATACTAAAATTAGATTAATGCTACAGCTTATTTAAATTTTGAGTGTTTGGAAAACACTTTATTGCCTAGCACCATACAACACAGAGGAATTTAGAAATGGTTGATTCTGCTTAATCAGGATTATATGACTTTTTGAGTCCTATGTTTTGTAATTCTTTAGTTCATGACTGGGACCATTTGTTGCTGTTGCAGTTCCAGTAGGGAAGGTGCTGAAGCACTACAAAGAACAATAATGAGATCATGACTCCTCCTAATCTGATCTGAGCTACCAAAGCTAGTCCTCCAGCACAGAACATAACCATACAGCAGAATTTTAGACCATCCCACAGTTTCACTTCACCAAAAACACACACCATCCACCCTATAATAAGCTTAAAGCCTTTCATATACAAAATAAGAAACCTCAAGAAAAGCAATTATGTCACCAGAAAAGGGAAAGATTTCTGCAATAACAGGCAATTACTCTGGTGAAAATGCCTAGAGATCAAGAGAATCCATCCATTGCAGCTGCAGCACTCAGACTGAAGTTTTGAGAATCTGCTCCTACAAGAAAAAGTCGACGGGCTGGTTGGAAGCTTCCCACCAGCTGGACCAGAGGCCCAAGCAACTCCAAGCACTGGAAAGTGCTCAAAAATCAGAGAGTCCCATGGAACAATTCTGGTCAATTTGAGAGAAAAACTTCTCTATATGTTGGTTTAACATGTGGTACCTGAAAAAGACCTATCAGTGAATCATCTGAGATTGAAAGTGAATGAAACAAACAAAATATCCAGAAGACAACATAAGCAATTAGCAAAACAGGGTAGGAAGGATGGCCCCTGTAGACGGCTACTGGAAACCATAACAAGTGTCAGTGTTTGCATGCAAATGCAATTTACTAACACCAGGTTTGCTTCCATGCCTCTGTTTTAAACACGTGATAGAGCTGACTACAGAAAATTGCATTATCTGTTCATATAATTCCCTCCATGTGAAAAGCAATCACTTAGTGCTATATGATTATTATTCATATTTTAAAGGCCATATAAATGGACATATGGCTGGGGAGAAATTCAAGCAGTCTTTCCCCTCTCTACATTCCTGCTTCTAAATCCAAATAATTCTTGAGTGGTGAGAAACACTGCTTTAATCTGTAATTTAGGCCACAACAAAAAAGGTTAAAGAAATTCCCCTTATAATTTGCAGAAGCTTCCTTTTAACTAAAAAAAAAGCCAAAACAACAAAACCCAAAAATGTGAGAAGCATATCAAAATATTCAAGTCAAGTCCTCACAAAGGCCTTGGTCTCACCTGAAAATAAAAAGCAGGACACAAAACCATTTTATGTATGGCAAACTTGCAGGAGATAATTGAAGAACGTGATCTCAAACTTTTAGTTATCTGCATGCAATCTCCATCCAGCTCCTTCAGATGCATCTGAAACCAAGTTTAAAATTACTGGTATGTATAACCAGGAGTGCTGCCCATAGAAATATCATTCTGCTTTATCAGTACTGATAAAGACTTAGCCTAACAAGTGATGTATTTTGGGAAGCCACAGTTCAAAAAAAAAAGACATAGTTTAACTGGAAAATTTATGGAGGGAAAAAGAGAGAAAAATATTCAGAGGGGTAAAAAAAACTCCAACTCCAAAATGCAGTCTGTCAAACCTATGGAGAAAAGACCAAAGAGTGTAAACAGAGGGGGAAAGACAGCACACAATTACCCATGACAAAGGTACTTGTGGTAGAAAGGAAAAAATAAGCATAAGTGACACATAAATGTAACATGGATGTATACATGTTAAGGTTAGATTTAGGGAAAAGTTTTCTAATTAAAAAAACAGTGAAGTACTGGAAGAGATTGCACATTCTAGGCCATAAATGGTTGTATCTATAAGTGTAAACATCTGTTAACTTGTTTAAAAGCCAACATAATTAAATTAGCACAAATCCCTGTGTGCCATTTGAGATAGTTAAACTAAAATTATAGGCTCCTTGGACTGGAAGAGATCTCAAGAGGTCAGCTAGTCCACCCCCTTCCACAGGCAGGATCAGCTTGTCTCACGTCATCCCTGACAGATGTTTATCTATCCTCTTTTTAAAAGACCACCAAGAATGGAGAGTTTATAACCTCTTTAGACAATCACTTTACTGTGAGAGTTTAGCTAATCTACACAGCACAATATTAAACAGCCATAGCAAACTAGGAGCATTCATGGTCAGATGCCAAAGTGATAAAAAGCAATATATTAAGCAATGGTGATTGCTTTAAATCAGGTGAACATATATATTACCATCTTTTAACAAATTATCATGCATCAGTTGATAGATGGTAACGAACCAAGTATACACACAACCTGTCACAAATGTGAAACAAAATAAATTTGCTTAAACTGAAATTAAGCCTTTTACCTCCATTTGCCAGGGGTTAAAATCATGCACCTGATTAACCACTTTTATTCAATTGGCAGTTGGGTGAGTCAGGATAACGCTATTTTTCCTCTAAGCTCATAGTTATTTACATGATAGGTTGATTTACATATTTTTATTTGAGAACAACAACATTATTCTACTTTGAATGTTAGTATTCTTTCCTTTTCCTGCATCCTCATATGATTAAGTCTGTGGGTTCTAATCAGGCTTTGATAAAGATACAGAAGAAATACATCCTACCAACTAAAGCAAATAACGCTCCTAGTCACTTTTTTTTCCGAAATACTTTCCACAATTTTGTCATGAACGGAGAATGCAGTCACCAGTACAATCAAATAACACCTGTTCTTACCTCTGCATTTAGCGGAGAAATAATGTTCTGGAGAATCACAGACTGTAGAACAGCCCAAGTTGGAAGGGACCTTGAAAGATCACCGGGTCCAACATTTCATGGGAAGGTGAGCAAAGATGAGATTATCTAGCATCCTGCCCACTTTTTGAAATACTTAATAAACAATGTTAAAGAGGTTATCTGACTACTAAAACACTGTTCTCAAAATACAAATATCATGTTCTAATTTTAAAATTTATAAAGTTACACTAAACAGGGAAACATTGATCTACATTGTAGCTGTCTTAGCATTTCATTTAGGTCACACATTTTGGGGGCGGGGGGATGGAGAGGATCTGGTTTCTTACAGAAACACCTTAAGCAATCGCACTCTCTGTTCATCGCTGGTAACAATAACTTCCAACTTCATCAAATCAAAAAAAAAAAAAAAAAAAAAAAGAAAATGTTCAGCCTGGATAGAGGAAAAACATCCACATTGCTGCCTAGACTAAGGATAAGGCAATAATTGTTTTGTGAAATAAGAAAGATGCTACCATGTGCCCATTGGTTACCGCCAATTAATTCCCTGGGAGCAGCAAGATGCACTGCCCTTTGCAAACCAAACAGGAGGCTGTGTAAGCTCGGCAGTCTGAAAAGCGGGACACAAAACCATACGAAACCAGGCTTTGGTGCCTCACTGCTCTTTGACCAGTCAGGGATTGCAGTTTTGTCTCATTTAAAGTGGGCAAGAACTTCCCTTACTATGATTTCTGACACAGCATTTTCTTTTGTGAAATTTATTTATTTTTTAATATATTTGTACTGTGTCACCACTTCAGTACAATCAAAGTTTCCTAAAAACTGGACAGACTTCCTGATTTTCATAGTTCACATATAATACAAAACCCAGTTCTCAATTGCAATCATATCCCATGTTGACTGGAGTCCCTTTCACATTCAAAGGGCACCAATGCATTACAAGTTTATTGAAAAGACCAACAAAGATCATGTAAGGATAGTACGTACAGGTCTGCTTCATTGTTCTGTTTATAAAGGTTTTTTTGGGAAAAAAAAAAAAATTAAATGCACAGACTAGATCTGGAAGATCTTCCCCCAAAAAATCCCCATGCTTTTCTAATAAATCTATAATCCAGCATGGGGAATGGGGGGGTAAAGGGTAAAATAGATTATATCATTGCATCCTGCAATGGCCAGCTATCCAGAGCAAACAAACCACGGGATATTTAAAATTGTGCTTGTCCTTTAAGGCAGTTTGTTCTCATTTGTTCTTTTTGGAGAAAGAAAAACTTACTCTGTCATGCCTTTTTTTTTTATTATTTTATTTCTGTAACATTGATGTTATGACACTGGATGATTCCCCACACTCAGCTGACATGTATCGTAGATATACATCCAAAGAATAAGTGAGGTTAGCATTGGCATACATTAGACACAAGAAAGTTTATTTTGACAACTTAGAGTATCTGAGATGTTCCTCTACACACTGAAGGTGAAGCTGCCAGTCCTGATGAGGATAAACCTTAGAAGTGCTGGATAACCATCAATGTAGATTACCTGGTGCTGGCTAAATGCCTAAGGACAATCTTTTTCCTTTAAAACAGAATACACACAGCAGAACTAAAAGAAAAAACTATAAATAATTTTTTTTAAAAAAATCCTTTTTGTAGCCAGTTTGCATTCAGGTTTTTTCCTTGATTCCAGTATTTAGCTGACAATAGCCCAACAACACTCTCTAAGGATGTCACCTCTATAACACACTTTAAGGAAAGCAATATTAAAGAAAGTGCTTTCTTACAAAAGAAGGCTACTAAAAGGAGGAAAGGAAAAAAAGAAGAGATTTAAATCATTAGTGTTAACAAAGATGTTCCCTACCTAGAATCAGAAGTCTTTGGAAAAGGTTTTACCGTTTTTATCATCCTTTGCATTATAACAGGGACTTTGACAGAGTTTGGGGGGCTATTTTCTTCATCTGTTAAATAATTTGAATCTGACAGCAACCAGCTAACGAACACTTGACAGAAAAAAAACCCAAAAACCAGTCTTCTACCAGATTCATGAATTGGGTGCAAAATACAAGGTTTGGCTTGGTTGTTCAGAACTGAAGCGGATTTTAAATTATTGAGCTCTAGAGCAAAACGCATCAGCATTAATGAGCTGTGCATTTATAGTGTGCATGAGGTAACACATGAGTAAGACTAATGTGGTGAAATTTTAAGCTGTAGATAACTGCTCCCAAGACACTCATTATCTGAGCATCTGAATACACATCTTATACTCAATTGAAAAATCTGTTATAACAAATCTCTGTCACTGAGCCACAGGTCCATGATTTGCTGTGACGACTGGAAATTATCAGAATGCATCTAATCAATAAGCCCCAGAAATCAGCAAGCCAGATGTCTCAACAGACAGAAACAGGTAGAAGAGCAAGGGAATGCACAAAGCAAAGGAGACTAAGAAATGGGACCAGCTTAGGTTTACGTCAGTGGGAGACAGTTTCGAACTTGTGACCTGATGACCAGGCAGCATATACCTTTTAATTATCACTAGTTTTAACATGGAAGCATATTTCTGGACTCTTAATCCAGACAAACTCTAAGCCATATATCCCTTGTATTCATATAGGGCATTTTATGAATACATCACACACATTTTAGTTTAGTGCACTTTATGTAAAGGAAGGTGTTTCTGAAGATTAGGTTTTTCCCCATGTGTCACACAGACACATGATAGCTTATTAGCAATTCATTCCAACAGACTTAAGTGATTTAAACTTCTTGTTTTATGGTTGTGCAAGACCAGCAAAAGAAATACAATACTTTACAATAGGAAGTATACATTAAATTGAAATGTTTTTGCAGGTCAGCGTTCACCGCGAGCCTGACCATTCTTTTGTAAGCATCTCGAGGCCACAGTTGCTGCTCCCCAGCCCAAAGAACATGAAGCAAGCAGAGAGCCCTTGCCCAACATTGCACCTGTCACTTCATAAAAGTCATCTCTGGGACTCTCACAGTCTTGTTTCCCCATTATGTGCTAAGCTCTTTAGTAAGACACTTCTAAGAGGAAAATCACTTTTAACTTCCTCTACTAGCCATGTCAAAAGCAACATAATGTGCAACATTAATTTTATGGCTGCAAACTTGCCACCAAAAAACTATACTGAGATTGCACTGGCCTCGGAGGAGAGCCTTAATGGTTTATTGGCTGGGCTACACTTGGTGTGAGTTAACATCAACTCACTCTAAGTCTGAACTTGATTCTCCATGTATTTACTGTGGGATCACACAGAGCAGTTATTACACTGGCCTCACTGCTTGCTGATGTTGACCAGAGATCCTGGCCCTCTGCCTTTTGTCTTCTCTCTTGTAGTAAGGACATTCCAGAAAATTAAATCAGGCTGTAGATCTTCGAGAGCCACTAATTTGACAGACAGTGATTTGAACATAAACTTCTGTTACCATCTTTTTAGTAGCTCATTTTTATGGAATCTGTACTAAGCAGCAGCCATAAAACTAATTTCCTACAAAACAAATAATTTTGCACTAATTAAAACACTAAAAATTTCATATCTGACTGTAAAAATTGCCCACAAGTTCTAGAAAAGATAGAACATTTTCCCCCCTTGTTTTATTTAAATATTTGTAAGACATAAAAGCTTTCTGATTTTCCTCAGTGGAATAAAAAGAAAAACACATGCCATCTGAAGAGCTATTCATTCCTGTGAGTTATTATTAGGGTAGGCTATTCATTTACTGATCATTTGTGTGCGGGTAATCAGTATTATATACCCAAATTACATATATTCCCAGTTTTTCCCGTCTACATAGAGTTCCAAGCCACCACTTCATTCACAGTCATCTGTTATTCCCCTTCCACATGACAGTGCACAAAAAGGGGGGAAAAAAAAAGAAAAAGTAAAATTAGCCTAAACTCAATGGTTTTGATAAGCATTACGTGGGATGTTTACACTTTCAAACAGACTAGCTATTACTTCAGTCAATAGATCACAGCTCTGATGCAGATTATTCGTGTGAGCTGTCTCCAGAAGAACGAAAAAGTTCTTTACAAAGAAGTTTTATGTTGCTTCACAAAGCATTTCCTTCTATTCCATGACCTCCTTGAGTTCCTTTTGCTATCAACAGCATTTCAGACTAGTGAAAGAGAAAAATTTAGGAGCCAGGACATCAGGTTCATAACATCAGCTTCTCATTCTTCTCTCCCCATTTCCCCAAATCCTTAAAAACAAAACAAAATTAAATTTATTGGACCTGAAAGGCATGAATGATCACCAGAGTATTTGAAAAGAATATTCTGGGAAACATCTGTAAAATACATGGGAAACCAATTGCCTTACTCCAACTTTTAAAAAAAAAAAAAAAAGAAAATCAGTATTTTATGAAGATAAAAAGACTGTTTTAAAAAAAGCTTTCTCTTCTCTCCTTAGCTGCTCCACTTTTCCTCTCCAGGACATCTGGACCTAGTGAAGTACATTCTGGTTGACAGAGAAGAAAGAAATACATATGCTTTTGGTTGTAAGAGTAAGGCATGTTGGCAAAGATTTTGTTGTCCTGATATATCACAGAAATACAATGAAAACTACACAATTTAAACCTTTAATCAAAGAAATAACTGTTGTTCTTCATCTTTACTTACACATATACCAGGTTGGGACCAAGAGCCCCATAATTAACAAGGACAAACTGCAGATGTTCAGGAAAGACACTGAGGGGGCAGAAAGCACATCACACACCACACTGCCAGCCTCAAGTGCTCTCTGGCACAAAAGCTTCCCGACAGTAGCGGTGTCCTTGAATTTACCTGCCAAGACAGATTTTTCTTCCATGAATTTCCTTGATCAAATTTGCGACATAAAATGATATCTACAGTAAGGTAGTAGAACTCCTTGGTAAGGAGTTCTGCAGAGTAATTGCACATTCAGTGAAGTATTACCTTGTCTGTCAAGTTCACTTATTGCTTCCTAGCTCCTCTAGTGAGTGAGACCCTGAACAGTTGTTCCCTGATCATCTTCCGCAGAGTGCTTACACCTGCATGGCCTTCTGTCATCTCTCTCCAGGCTGAAGACTTCTAGTCCTGGGCTATCCTTGCTTCCCTCTTTCTTTTCCAGCCATGACAGATCTTTTTGAACTAGACAACCCAAAATGTAAAATGCAAAAAAACCAAACATAACCCAAACAACAACCCACATTGCGTAAGTAGAAGAAACACTGATCTATGTAACGTTTTGTACTCCAATTCCTAATTCTTCTAGCATTGTTTGCTTTTCCCCCTGACTTCCCTGAGAAGCAATGAAGTAATGCTTTCGTAGACTATTTCTGCCCCAAGATCCTGTTCCCGAAGACCAATACAGATTGGCCCAGAGGCCAGAACAGAGCACATGGGATTTAGATTGTTTCTCCCTCCACCTTGTTTTAAATTTAACTGGATCAAACTTCAGTTGTTCTTCTTTTACTCTTTGGTATCAGCAGGAGATTCTGTGACACTCTTCACTCAGCCTTTGCTATTCTAAATCATTTGGTGTCATCAGCAAATTTTGACACTTCACTACTATTCAAACCTTTTACTAAGCTTTTAAGCACTGCCGATCCCAGCAGATCCTTGTAAGGTCCTACTAACGCTCCAACTTTTCTTAGTTTCCTAGCTTTTAACAAGTCTTTATCCTTCTAAGGGCATTATCTCTTATATTGCAGAAACTTAGATTCTTTAAGACACGCAGATTGCCAGCTGCATTAAGAAAACCGTCTATAATATATTAGCCGTCTCCTGCGTCCATAACTTCTGCTATAAATTCTTTTAAAGAGTCGAAGCATTTGAATGTTCTGTTTACAAATACCACATTTGCCTTTTACTACTATTTTGCTCACAGAAAGGGAAGACTTCCAGGCACATAAATCAGATCCAGACCTTTATTTGCCCAAAATTCAGTGGTCTTTGAATATAGCATTTTGCTTAGAATTGTAAGAAAACAGCAGTTTCATTGGTGTGAGGTTAGTCAAAGCGATAGGATTTTGACAGCTGGTCCATAAAGGCTATTTTGCTGCATGAGCAGCTCTTGTGCTGCAGTCTTCTTCATTTTGTCTTTCCATTCCCATATCAATACAAATGTATAAAAGTTCATACCCAGCCTTGATTGCTGCTGATGGGTTATTGTAAACAAATAAGCTCAATACATTGTAAAATGAGAGTGATCAATGGAGTGACAAACAAAAGACAAGGCACCACTGACAGAATTTTTCAAGAAAGAAGAATAAATGGAAACCAGTTTTACTTGGAATCCTTGACGACAAAGACATTTAAATACAGTCATTGGGATGCTTAAAATAATATTATAGTTTGGAAGCAAAAACTCAACCAAAGTAAAAGCTGACTACAAGAAAAGTGGGACTCAGACACTGAAAAATCATCATGCAAGATGTAGAAATCTCCCTCACAGTGTGACTGAGGGCCTGAATAGTCCTGAATAAGTTATTCACCCCACACACAATACATATTATTTTGTTGCTCTGTTTTAATTAAAAGGTCTGAACTGGAATTCCTGCTGTAAAAAGTGTCAGGAAAAGATTATTTACATATAAATAAAAAGAAAACACTTGCAGAAAAGTAGTCACAGTTCTAGGTGAGTCCCCAAAAAGTAGCTTGAAGTGGCTGTGGATCCCAGAATGCTGTGTCTGCATCTCTACACTAAGAGAGCGTCACGCTTGTTCTCTGCGCTGGCCAAAGCATGAAATGTAAACTTGGCTGACCTACTTTTGAGAAGTTACTCATATTGGGGTGTGTCCCTTAGTAGCTTTCTTTTTTCATAGTAAAACACAGTTAAATATATTAAATAGAAATCACTGGCACGATAATTAGTGTCTGTTTCCTCAGCAGAATTCTGCTTCCTGCATGCTTCAGTAGAGTGGTGGGGCACTAAAATGGGCCATCTCGGTCTGTGCAGAAGCCCTGAAATTAATAATCTATTGCATTAATTTCTCCAGTTACAAAAAAACCAAACCAACCAACCAACACCCCACAAACCCAAGTTATTTTAACTGCATAACTGCCATGATATGTTGTTTTTCACAGAAAAATATATACACTGTTTTCCATTTATTTTGTTATCGACTGCTACTTGTTCTGTCCTTTATGTTGTTTCCCACTTTATTCTAGCATTGTAAGGACTGGATTGGACCTTCATCTGACTTTTCAGAGGCATTAAAAAGGAGGTATCAATTCAGCTCCAACAGACAAATTTCTGAGTAGGTTTGCAAATGAGCCATTTTCTGTCCTGCTCTGAAAGCTTAACAAATCCCAGAAGACAGAGACATCACCAAAAACTGAATGTAGGTGCAGAGAGCATACTAGAATTGACACTGCCTTCTTTCAAAGATGCCAGTTCAGAATAACAGTATTTGAGAAATCAAGCCTGTTTCATTTCCCCGTAGATACTTGAATCCTTTCCCTGTATGCAATATTAAGCTATGAACAGGATACAGGCTATAATAACCAGCGTCTACTTCATAAAATTGATTACATGATTTCCTAGGTTTCCCATACTTTGAGCAAGTGCTCTAAAATATTACAAACTGCAACCCCTCTGAGCTCACTAATGTGAAGTCTAACTCTTCAGGTACCTTCAAAATACAACAGAGATCCCTGGGTGAGGTATCAGAGGACCTCAGATGCCACCTGCTGTGGCCTGCCATGCTAATGTGTTGGTAAGCAATTCATGACGTTCATTTTACACTGGTTATCACCTCTCTTCTTCACTCTTGCTAAGTCTTTCTGGAGCCCTTTTGCTTTGACACGTCGCTCATTATCACACAATTCCTCTCTGTGGTGCTGATTTTTCTCACCCCAAATCACCGAGTTGCTTCTATTTTCTTCAGATCTGCAAGCACTGCAACCTACTACTTTGGCTGTATCTCACAAGAGAAGAAATCCTAAAAGGATTCTTGGAACAGCTCCTTCAATTCCCCTCAGCATTTTATTATTATTTTTTAAGAGAAGGAAAATCCAAGGATTCAAATTTGAAAATTGAGTATCTTTATGATTCCCAACGGCTGACTTCTACCCAAAATGGAAAATATCCCTTAGTGTTGAGCCATACCCTGGACATTCTCACCTCTCTGAGATGACAGCACCAAGGGAACGGGCATTATTCAGTTCTCTCAGCCATAATAAATGACCAAATCATCTGTTCTAAATGCAACAATTTTGTTGTTAACGGACAGCAAGGGGGACTGTTGTCAGCTAAAGGGAAGAGTGAGTCTCAGAAACCAGATTAGGTCTGACTGCCAGACTCCACTTTTAGATCTGGTGAGAGTGTGAGGTTAATAAGGGGACACTCTTCTGTCTCATCACAGTCCCACCTTCCTGAAGTTTCTTTCTTCCAGCTGCTGTACACCCCGGCCTCTCTGTCATCTCCTTATGACTTCCCTGATCCCTTTTTCCACACTGCCATCTTTGACTTCCTCTTCCCCTACTAAAGAGTTTTGAGCTGGCTTTATTGACCATGGTTACAAAGTATGGGGGTTGGTACTTCAAGCCTCCACAGGCTGTCCCCATCCTATATATTTATGCTTCTCTGCAAACCCAGGTCCTGCATAGGTTATATAGGTAGAGCTCTACCAAGGTCAAAACTCAATATAATATCATTGAAAGTTGTGATAGTAAGTTTTCTGTTCTTTCTGCCTTCTTCCTTTATTTTCAATCTACCTAAGGTATAATTAGTTATACATGAACTGCTTGCTATATGAAGCAGAAATGAAACATCTGGCAGCAGATTTAATGCAGTATTTTTAAGCCCCCATTTTAAACTGAAAAATGCTACGTAATCAGTCTGCCCACCGAATTCAAAGGGCAGCGTACACATTTATCAAGAAAAGTACATATATATCACATGTTTATATAGATTTCTGAGATGTTCTAGTTCAAACTACGTTACTGTTACAGTGGGAATGCCAGGCTCTGTAGTGTATATTCACAGACTGTATTCACACAACCGTGAATAGATATGAAGGAAAGAAAGAAATATACCGGCAGGAGTCAATGCAGAATATGGTTTCAACAGTGTCAAATTTTAGTAAAATTGGATAATGTAGAAATCATGAACTGTCCCCTGAAGGAACCAAAGTCAGAAGATGTCATATATCCATCAATAGCCCAATTCATGACATTGTTACATTGGAGATCAGCTGCAAATGAAAAGCAATTATTGATAGGAAGTTGCTTTCAAATGGAAGGAAGACAAACAAAACCAAATCAAATATCCAAATCCGTACTCTGTTAGCATTTTTCTTGCATCTGTCAGATTCCAGTAAATACCTTTCTAACAGCCTTAACTCATCTAACATTGAACACATTTTATCAACAGTTTCTACATGTATTACTAGCAAAAGCAACATCAAAACAATTACGCTAGCACGTGCCAACACTTTTAACCCATATATATATATGAGTTATATCTACAGTGGATAAGTATGCATATTTTCTATCTCTAGATACACCAATTAATAACTAGCCAGAACCAAATTACATATTTCAGATTGCATTAAAGTAACAGGATATAAATAATATAGTGTCCTAGTCACAAGGAACTGAATTTACAGAATGGCACTATGGACAAATTATATCATCATTGCATTATCTGCAGCGTACATGATTACAAAAGCACACACTTGAAAAATTATGTC
Organism: Chionis minor; assembly: GCA_013398295.1. NCBI lineage: Eukaryota > Metazoa > Chordata > Aves > Charadriiformes > Chionidae > Chionis > Chionis minor. The sequence continues at coordinate 350,632 of VZSF01003753.1, forward strand.
TAGTAGCAAATGGTAGGTTATGAAGCTACAACTATAAGTGCCTGGATATATTTCATTAATCAAAATTAATATTCCTTCTTCCACTAGAGTCAGACTATCACACAGGATTCATACTGTGATACTTGCATATACGAATTGCTTTCTAAGGCAGTTTAAACTATCTGGTTAAGAATAGATAACAATGTAGTTTAAGATTCTTCAAAATAAAACTTTAGAGAGATTACATTCTTTTTGAATTATTTAAATGGAAAATATTGGGATGTTATAGGGAAGAGGGTGCTGAGGAGAAGAGTAGTTTTATTTTCCAAGTCCATACAACATATCCATCACATTTTGAGAAAGAAATCAGAAGAGATACGGTAGAACAGCAGCATATAATACCGTAGACATTATTTTCATGTCCCTTGGAATACAGTATTTTATTACCATGCCTTGGAAGCCAACATTCAGTGGAAAGCCAGAGCTAGGTAGGGAAAGAGAAAGTGGGAGAAAAAAGATCTCCAAGGAAAGGTAGAGCAAAGTTTTTGTCTTGACTCACATTAACATTGCTCAACCAAGAATACAGTCACAGGTACCACATGTTGAAATACAAAAAGCTCCATATAGATACTATCTGGCTTTTCGAACAGTTACTATATCAATGTTGTAAACCTTCAGGTTGTTAGCTTTTACACGATCTCCAGAATTATCCTATCTCAGGGCAAGGAATTAGCTGTCCAGCTGGAAGAGTGCACAAGTGACAAAAGTTCTCTATCTAGCACTACTCTGCAGCATTCTGTGCATATTTTAAAAATCTCATACTATATCAAACACTTCTTTTTGCACAGCATATCCTAAGCTGCTGGATGAACACATCATAGTTTTGTCAAATATCACAAAAACAGAAGGTCTGTCACAGCGCATAACTAAATTAAAAAGTACATAGCCTTTATAAAATGATGTTAGAAAAGATTTAGAGCCTGTTGCATGAACACTTCTTTGGCTGCTACAACATCAGCAAGGAAGTGAAGAAACACTATACTAATGCCAGCACATTCAGTACTATCCCTAAACTCCTTATCACCGTGTAGTCAAAGGAGGGAGATAAGCTAGTCAAAACTGACGTGTCTGTCACACACTGCCATTCCCTGTAAGACACGGGTGGAGAACAGAATAAACCACCCATAATCCAGGAGGAAGCAGTTAGTGACCTGCTACGTCAACTGAATAGTCACAAGTCTATGGGGCTGGATGGGATCCACCTGAAAGTGCTGAAGGAGCTGGCAGAGGAGCTTGCCAAGCCACTCTCCATCATTTATCAGCAGTCCTGGTCAATGGAGAAGGTCCCAGACAACTAGAGGCTTGCCAATGTGATGCCTATCTACAATAAGGGTCGGAAGGAGGATCCAGGCAACAGACCTGTCAGCTTGACCTTGGCACCAGGAAAGATTATGGAACAATTCATCCCGAGTGCACTCATACAGCATATGAAGAACAACCAGGGGATCAGGCCCATACAGCATGGATTCATGAAAGGCAGGTCCTGCTTTATCAACCTGATCTCCTTTTATGACCAGGTGACCTACCTGGTGGATAAAGGAAAGGCTGTGGATGTTGTCTGCTTGGACTTTAGCAAGACCTTTGATACAGTCTCCCACAGCATTCTGACAGAGAAGCTGGCAGCCCATGGCATTGACAGGTGGACTCTTTGCTGGGTTAAAAACTGGCTGGATGGCCGAGCCCAGAGGGTTGTGGTGAACAGTGTTAAATCCAGTTGGCGGCAGGTCTCAAGCAGTGTTACTCAGGGCTCAGTTTTTGGACCAGTCTTGTTTAATATCTTTATTGATGATCTGGACGAGGGGATTGAGTGCACCCTCAGTAAGTTTGTGGATGACACCAAATTAAGCAGGAGTATTGATCTGCTTGAGGGTAGGAAGGCTCTGCAGAGAGATCTGGACAAGCTGGATCTATGTGCTGAAGCCAATTGTATGAGGTTCAACAAATCCAAGTGCCGCGTTCTACACTTTGGTCACAAAAACCCCATGCAGCGCTACAGACTTGGGGAGGAGTGGCTGGAAAGCTGCCTGGCAGAAAAGGATCTGGGGGTTCTGGTGGACAGTCAGCTGAATATGAGCTAGCAGTGTGCCCAGGTAGCCAAGAAGGCCAATGGCATCCTGGCCTGTGTCAAGAATAGTGTGGCCAGCAGGAGCAGGGAAGCGATCGCTCCCCTGTACTTGGCACTGGTGAGGCCCCACCTCAAGTCCTGTGTTCAGTTATCGATGCCACAGTATAGGAGCAACGTTGAGGTGCTGGAGCGTGTCCAGAGAAGGGCAACAAAGCTGGTGGGGGGTCTAGAGAAAGAGTCTTATGAGGAGCATCTGAGGGAATTGGGCTTGTTTAGCCTGGAGAAAAGGAGACTGAGACGAAACCCTATCGCTCTCTCCAACTAGGAGACTGTAAAGAGGTGGGGATCGGTCTCTTTTCCCAAATAACAAGCAATAGGACAAGGAACAGCCTCAAGTTACACCAGGGGAGGTTTAGGTTGGATATTAGGAGAAAATTCTTCACCAAAATGGTTGTCAAGCATTGGAACAGGCTGCCCAGGGAAGTGGTGGAGTCGCCATCCCTGGAGGTGTTTAAAAGACAGGTAGTTGTGGTGTTGAGGGACATGGTTTAGTGATGGTTTGGCCATGTTAGGTTTATGGTTGGTCTTGATGATCTTAAAGGTCTCTTCCAACCTAAGCGATTCTGCGATTCTCCAATTCCCAGCAAGGAACAAGCCAGCAAAAGTCTTGCCAGTGCAAGTAGAAGCCTGTAACACTTCTCTGACTACACAAAGAACCCAGTTTTAAATATTGCTGCGAAAAGTTTTGACTGGCAATACTGGCTTCTGCAGCATATAATTTCAGGTAAATGGAAGCAGAGTTTGGTTTACAGTATTATTCCAAAGCCTCATAAAAAAAAAAAACAACCTGAAACAGAATAGACTGGTGGCTGTGACTTGCAAGCAGGAGGTGCACATGTGCCATGACAGCAAACTGTTTTAACAATGGGCCTTGCGTATACGAACACTTAATCTGTTACCCAGATTCAGTGTAGCAGAAGCTAACCAAGGTCAAACGAGCAGTTTCTGCTCAGTGTGGTAATTCCATAATGCATACAAGACAAATTCTATAATAATTCTGGGAAATGGTAATTTATGTTTTTCTAGAAATTGCTTACAGATTATATGTCTTAGTACATTTTAAAGTTCCCACAATGGGTAGCAATGTTCAATTTTCAATTGACGCTGCTGGGACATGAAAGTTGAATTGGGTGTGCTAGCAATTACTGCAGGATTATTTTCAAAAGCGATGATGTCTCAGATTATTATTTTTTTTAATTGATGCCCTATGTGCCTCAAAGAAAGTACTTATTAGAATTTCATAAAAGCAAAATATAGTTCATACTCTAAATATGCTAAGAAACATTGTCTACTGCAATTTAACTGTTCATTCCTGGAGTTTTATGTTCCCAACCCATAAAAATTTTTTATACATACGCAAACACATAAAATAGCCCTACATACATAGTAAAACTTTCAATACCAATAAAAACAAACTTGAATATTTGAAATCATGACCAAAACCCATTCAACCAGTTAGGTTTCCTAACTTGTAGCAAAGGAGTGTCTCAGGAGCAAAAGCTACTTAAGGCAAGAAACCAAATTTTATCCATTACTAAACATTTAAATAAAACAAAATAGGAAATCTCTTTCATGGAAAGACATGACTATGGGTAGCAAACTCTAACAAGCCTCAGACATTATAGATATTCGTAGATAGGACATATTTGGAATCAGGCAATGCAGAATTCAAGGTTCCTTGCTATTGCTTCTGCTGCACTGCTGCCTGCCTTGCCTTCATTTCCATTCAGTCTCCCCTGCATTTCATTCCTTCATGCCGGCTCTCAGACTATGTAACAACCCTGATTTTTGTAGCTCCTAATTGTTAGATGTCAAACAGAAGGCACTATGCAAAGAGAAAGGAAAATTTTCCCACTCAGCTTTTCATCAAGAGCTCATAATGTGAAGCAGTATTGCTATTTCCTATATATATTATATATAGGAATATATAGTATATATATTTCCTATAAAGGAAAACAAACAGCAGGAGAGTAGCAAAAGAGCCTGTTGCTATTACTATGGAGTAGATGCAAGTGGAAACTATAAACTATACAGTGTAAGGGACAACCACTTTCTCTTGATGGTTCAGATATGCTTGTATCATATTTCATGATCTGTTAATGGCAGCCAAAAGTTAGCTCACTCTCCATATATCCCCTAAGCCAGTTAACTAAACTGTTAACAGGAGACTATGCAGAGGAAAAAAAAAAGGGGGGGGGGGGGGAAGGGGGGGGAAAAGAAAACCTCTTATTTGTTTAAATTCATTAATTGGACTAAACTCATTCCTTATTACACTAAATTTTGCCAATATGATCTGTCTTCAGTGTCTCTGCTAGACAACAGTTGCAGACAGCCAATAACTTGCCCTGCATACTTTGCACAGCCAAAAGAAACCCAGGGGGTTAAACAGCCTAAGAAGCAAAAGAGCTAGGGACTGCAGGACACACAAATTCAGCACATCTCTGCAAGAGCATCTGCCAGCAAGAATCCTTCCTCGAGCCCACCTGGCAAGAAGGAAACTCCTTCAGATACCCTGGCAGCGCTCCCTCACAACTGAACCCGGGTTGGCACAGCTCACTGCAGAGCAATTTCACCGTCTTGTGACAAAGTATGTCAAGGCCTTTTATTTTGCTAATGAGCTCCGCATGTCTGTTTTAGTAACTCTATCTGCTGTGCTGAAATGGAAACTCTCTTGCTCAATTACTGTTAATTTTTACTTGAAACATCTCTCCAAGCACTTTCGATCCAGGTGGAAAGAGGCAACCATTCTAAAGGGTGACCTCAATCTATCAGGAAGCTAGCTTATTTTTAGACTGTGATTGTTAGTTGTGCAAATGATACGGCAAGTTGAGCTTGCAGTTTCCCAAGGAATCAATCAGAGAATCGTGCACTGGTAAAGCAGCATGATGTTAAGACATTCCCTTGGCAACAAGGCAACTACAAAACTAAAAGGCAAAGAAACACATGTACAGAAAGAAATCTTGTGCATGCTGTCATCCAGCTTTAAAATACAGTAATAATTCAAAAGCTCAGACATTAAGGAGAATAGTCACGTGTAGCAAGCAATAGCCCTATGAGGTAAAATGCTTAGGTAATAGCACAGTAGCAGTGCATCAGCAGGCAGCAGGAAGTCACACTAATGAAGTCACTGTGTTAGATGTTCAGGGGCAAAATACCATCTCCAGTACATCTCTAAATTCTATTAAACAGCATGACTACTATGTTTGTGACACCAGCTCTGTGGCTATTACTCAGGGGTCACGCATGACCACAGTCCCCACTTCCTCCTGCTGCTGCCGTCAGTTCTCAGTTCCTTGAGCATCTCTGCAAAGCAAACCAGAACAAAAGGTGCCACTTGTCATGTTCCTAGAGCGGAAAGCTGGCACGTAAGGCTGAACTCCATTAACTCTTCAAGAGTAATAGGATTCCTTTCTTTACACTCTCACCTCACCTGAGAAAATCCATTGGTGTCTTGTATGATGGTAGCACTTGAAGGAACTCTTGGTAACAGCACTCAAGGATCTGGCTCGTGGACATCCTCTGATGGTTTCTCCCTCATGAGCATGAGAACTAAGTTGTCAAGGCACTATCCCTTGTCACATCAGGCAGCTGAAGCTTTTCCTTCAGGTCACTGTCTCAGAAAGTGCCAAAGGAGAGAGAGCAGCAATGCACTATAAAGGCCCAATTCTTCATCAGTCTGTGATAAAGCTCTATTGTCACTACTACATTTCGAGACAACAGCTCTTCCTGTGGCTCCAAGATTTTTGTTCTGTAGAGGACAGAAATCCCCTAGAGGAGGAATAAATAGAAAGAAACACCTAACACCGTTTCCTAGATCTTTATATTTGCACATATTTCCTTACTCACTGATGGGCAAAAATCCCCTCAGGAGACCTATTTCCTACCACAAGGGTGGAGCATCTCTCAGGCCAACCAAGTGCTGCTCTTCTTTCAAGGACAGTAGCTGCAGTTTCATTCCCAAATGACAGTCTACTGCCAGAGGAGAATAGCAAAAATTTGCTTCAGTGTTGCTTGTTTTACTTTCTGCACTGTGAACTGGATGGGGCAATCAGCTTCCCACGACAGCGGCAAGCTATTCATTAAGACAATTTAAATACAGCTTGGTGCAGCAGACAGACTATGCAGCAGCTCTACAACAAGTACCAGTGTTTATAGCACCTGAGTCACTGGTTAAAATAAGCTTCAAGGAAGGAAACTACAAATGCTTTATGATAAATACCCTACACATGCATTAAAAAAAAATAATTAAAAAACAAATCCTGTTCAGCTAAGCTGAACAGCAAGTTGGCACCAACATGATCCTGAAGTAGCAACATTTGCTTCACAACAGGATAATGTCTCGAGGGCAAGCTTTTCCTGGTGTCAGTGGAAAGGGGGAAGTCTGCAGAGAAGTTTTCCACCTGTTTTCTCTTTTTCATTCCTAAACATTCAAGGGCTGCTGGAAAACAACACCCTGATTTTCATATCTGCACTACTTGAATTTTTAGGGTTTTTTTTCTCCATACCTGTTTTATGGCGCGACCTTAGAAACATACGGGGCCACAGAACAGTCTAGACTCAGCCAGCTGCCTAAACTCTGTTGCTAAGGAAATCGGATGCTAAATTCTCAAAGGGCAAAAAGAAACCACATCAGTAAGCTACAACACCCCCCAAAGTCTGTAGAAGGTGTCCCTACTGACAGCATGAATTCAGCTGCATCGGTCCTTACAGACCACAGTTTTGTCGTTCATAGCTCACAGTTCTCCCCGCTTCTCTGAGCTCCACATTACTGGTCCTGAAGTCTATCATGAACAAAAATAAAAAAGGACGTGTCTCACCACTGTTGCTGTTGCCATTACCCTCATAAATCATTGCATGGAACTACATGGAAGTCCTAAAATCTGTAACACCATTTGCAGAATGCAAAAGCCTCTATATCATCCAACACTAAGAAAACAAACAAAACAAACGAAAAAGATGCAAAGGGACAGTCAAACTAATAGTGAATGCCAGAGCTTTTGGCTGCCACACTTGACTTCTAGACCCAGTTAAAGCAGAGGAAAACCTTCCATTTATGACTGTGCTGGCTTAAGTCTAGTAATCCTATATAGAGGTTGTGGCTTTGTTACCATTTATCCACTGATGAGGCCATTTTCCCATCAGTGAAGTCACTCTGTTCACACTCCAGGAGGGTCTAAATGCAAACTAATACTTCTACAGCACAGACTGTCAGGAAAGCATGCCCTCAATGCGAAGACAGACAGGGTAAACTGACAGTCCATGAGCATAAGAATTCTTCTCTTGAAAGGAGGATGCCCCAATATTCAATTATTTCAGTAGAATAACCAACTGTTCCTGTCCTCCAATTTCGTGCTATGAAGAAAGATCACTCCATTTATTGTGAGATACAGAGAAAGGAGCAAGGAAAATAATAACAATAAGAAAGTTGGGATTCAAATACATATTAAAAAATGAAAAAAAACCAAACTCAAACCCAACAATAAAACTAGACCATAAAGCATTCTATGCTTGGTCACTCTGCTTCTCTGTGCAAGCTAATCCTCGCTAACACAACACGTATGACTTGTAGGCAATTTTTAAGTTTCATGAACTAGCATATCGTTCTGACATTGACAGATGTCAGGTAATGTTGTTAGGCTCTCATAGAAATGGCTAAAAACCAGTCATATTTGTCAAGCTGCATACAAAACAATTCCATTGCATGAGGTACTTCACGCATGAATTGGAAAAGGCACAGAATTAACCTGTGCTTCAAAGCTTTTCTCAAGGAAGCTCACAAAGACGTCACAACTTTGCCATATTTCCAATAGGTTACAGAGCTACATTCCTGCCACAACAACAGATATTTATGTTCGGCAAGTGGCTTATTTATATTAAAGTAGCATTATTTGGTTACATTTTTTTAATTTCAGTTACTGCTTCTAAAAATTTGTTTCTTTTCCTCAATAAAACAGGCATTGACATGACAACGTTGCATTTCATTTTTAAAAGAGCAACATGCGTTGGTTGAAGCTCCTGGAAACATTGAATGGAGAAAGCAGGAAGTCAGAGCAACTGAAGCAGCATAAGAGGTTTTAAGAATGTGTATTTTTCTAGTCACAGCAAGACGACCCTTTTAAATAACAAAAAACCCCTCTTGCTGTAAGCACCGAGATGTTATTTTTAATCTGTCTGTATGTTTTCCCTGACTGTGCTAGCGTTTATGTAGGTAGCACAAATACCTTAAAAGCATGTTGTATCCTGGACTGCAGAACCATGCATGCAGTACACTCAGCAATTATTAATGTTTCTTACCCATACGTTCGCTGCTTGAATCACACACCTGGGCTTCTGCTTTCACACTCCATATCTAAATGCTACTACAGCTCAGTCAGAAAGCAAGTGACCCGGGCACATTGCTGACAAATCGGTGCAGATTCTCGAGAATACGCAAGTCAGCTTGTATGTCCTGGCTCATGGATTTTGTCTGCGCAGATTTGCTGGTCTAGATCTCTTACGCAGGCTTTTTATTGCCTCAGCAAACAAAAACAAAGAGAAAACTGCAGATTTCCTAAGGAACAAACAACAGTTTCACTCCCATTACCTTCCAGCTCAGAGAACGTCATAAGAGCCTGCAAATTCCTTGAATTAAATATTTGCCTCAGAGAATGTGGACAATTGCCCTGGTTTTCAGTGGTAAAAACTTTTTCTTGAAACAAACCAAGACACAACACATCCAAAACTTACCAAAGCTCCTGGTGTAAAAAAAA
>VZSF01003753.1:359587-405145 GCA_013398295.1 Chionis minor
TGAAAAAAAAAAAAAAAAAAAAAAAAAAAATTATATATATTCAAACCTTAGCAAGGCAGACTTTCAACACTAACAAATACAGACAGAATTACATATGCCTTAGCACCTGTGTTTTACTGGGAGCAAGGACTACCAGAGGAATCACACCAAAGTTGTCATCTTATACGGAAGGGGGTCTTCTCTGGTCACTTTTCTGAAAGCTAAACATATCCTAAGGGGCAAGATTCAGACCCGCTAAAATAAGTGCTTATTGCAGTACTTAAAACATGGGCCCCAGTCTGTAAAAAAGCATACAGAATCCCTGTGTTCTCTGAAGGATATTCAGAAATGCCTTGACACGGAGAGTGCTACCTAGGGACATCCAGAAGGAAAATGGCAGATATTCTGACAGCATCTGAACTTCGTGGACCCCAGATCAGGTCCATATGAATTGTCATCCACCTGGGACTTGGGTCACGCCATACATCACAGCTGATACAGAATCATGACCCGGGAAGACAGAGATGGCAACTGCTGCCTTTTTTGCATCATGGTGGTTAGAATGTTTTTCCAGGCATGAAATGGAAACACTGGCTTCAAATTCTGCCAGCCTGAGGACATTCAAACCAGTATCAGCTTTCTCCCAGCAGACCTTCCTAGAGACTAAGCTATTCTCAGTTGATGAATTTTCTGGTTTTTTGTTGTTTTTTTTTTTAAAAATGACCAACATGAGCTCAGCCATGAAGCTGAGGCTCTCTCCACCAGAAGGATAAAATGCAATACAAACTGTAGACTCTGCTGCACAGAGGCTATGATGCCCACTGGAAAAGGATCAAACCTGAATTCTACTTCCTTAAATTTTGAGGGTTTTTTGTTTTGTCTTTGCTGAGTTGTTTTTTGCTGCTGGGTTGGTTTTTTTTAACCTAGCAACTGCTTTTATTGAAAATGCATGCATGATCCTTGAAACTGAACCTTTCAAATACCATCCCTTCTGGCTGATCTGCCTAACTGAGAGATTTCTAGGGAATTCCAGAGAAATAAAATGCCTGAGACGCCTCTATGAATGCAGGGCTGTCAAGTGCAGTCACCAGAGTTAGTGAGGATCAGGCAGCATTGCAGCAGTCCTGAGTGGTCCTCCAGACTTGAATATTACAGTCCCCATCCATCTGCCTCCAGCACCTCAAGCAGGGGGCCTGAACCTTCTCCAAAGTCTTCTGCTGAGCACAGCCACTGTGGGTTTTACTCTGAGGATATTTTGTTTAGTCTATACTGTTAAGGCTATAGATGTTGCAATCACTGAAGTGCTTTTTCTCCACTGCTAGATCAAACTAGATATGAGGAGGAAGGTTTTGTGGTTTGAAAAGGAACAAATGTCACCCTAGATGCAAGTTTTGGCTAGCGAAAATGTACTGAACTCCAGCCCCTACTAGCATCTACCAAAACACGGCTACAGATGTGCAGCCAGCATGAATGAAAGTTCAAGAGAACATCATCAAATGGTAGCATTTACTACTACATCCCATCCTTAACGGGACAATATATAACCCTATGGAGACCTATAAATACTTTTGTTTACAGTGTAAAGCCACTAGAAGCCGCAGGACAATTAACCTCTGCAAAATTAAGCTCAATGCTAGGTATTGAAATCTGAAAATATTGGCTTCGCCCGATCAGATGTTTGGCATCACTGGAATCTGGCAGAGAGCAAGTATATATTTTTCTCATCATTTCAAGAGTAATTTCCTAGGACTGATATGTTCTTAATTTCCTCACTCCTGGCAGTACAGATAATAGCTGCTGGTACTGGCAGAATTCATAAATGTGCTCCTGTGCCTGTTTCACTCTTTATTAATATTGACACTTTCTGGCAAAACTCCCTTCCAAGGACTTAAGACTTCAGATTTGGTGAGTTTATAAGTGAAGAGATCAAGAAATCCATGGATAAAAACAAATCCCCTAAAATCTTGCCAAATATACTATGGGATTCCCTAAAGGCTTACTTGAGAAAAAGAGATTCATTTATTTTTCCTCACCAAGAGCCAAAACAACAGAACAAATAACACTGGAAACTCTAAACGAAAAATAAGTAAAAAAAGGTCTGTTTGGGGTTCGCATTGACAATGAGAATTCTAGCATATTAATCAAATTGATAATTAAATTGCATAATGTAAGCCATCTCAGAGCAGGTTTCTTGGCAAAAAATTACTCTGTAGAATGATGGGGTAAGTCAAGGAAATAATAAGTAACTGCATGTCCAGATTCTAAGAAAAAGTTAGAATGCGTAATAAAAATGAAATAATAGGTGAGATCAAGTCATGCAAAAAATCTTTAGATGCTGTATCAGACTCCATTTCTGGAACTTTTTTTAAATTTTTTTTTTAATAATTCAAAATATTTTTTTAAGAATTAAAAAAATTGGCTTTAATATTTTGTCTCTGTAATTTATGATTAAAGCATGCATTCCAGTATCTCTATTGGAAGAGTAACTCTAAACTAAAATCTATTGTCTTCATAGAAATTTCTGCTGTCACCACTTTTTTTATATATGATGTTCAAATTTTTAAATATATTTCAGTAATAATAAGTAAACTGATAATACAGATCCGCCGTCTATCAGACCCTATAGCATTTCAAACTAACTTCAGTAGAATTTGCTTAAGGTTTTAATAAGGTTTGAAGTCCTGTAATGGGAAAGGTTGATTGTCCCATTGTGTATCTCCTTTTTGCTTCAAAGTAAAAACAGTTTTACTGACTTAATATTAGCAGGCTCTTAATTACTTTTTGATGAAAGGCCAGTTAGAAGAGCATAAGAAACGTTCTGTCTGCCCCAACTCAAAGACCCTCTTTATACCAAGAGCTGCAAGCAGAACTCAGACCGACAGCGCAGTTCAAGACCCCGCCTACACATTTGATAAGAAAACACTCTCTAAATGTTATTTTGATTCATGTGTGCAAAAGATTAAAATGAACTCAGAGAGGAATATAAAAAAAAAAAAAGGAAGAGATGACTGAGTATGGAGTACTGTCACAGATTTGTAATTTTAATTCCGTCTTAGCAGCAGTACCAGTATAGTTTAAATTGAACTGACATTGCCCTTCTACCATAATAAGCTTCAGAGCGAACATTTCTATGAGATGCTCCAGCCTCAGATCACAGAAGCAGCGGGCACTGACATTTTTGGGAGCTCTCTACCCTCTACTGCAACCTGCTCTAGATCACATCAATGGAATACGGCCACAACCATCACCCTCTCCCTTGTCACTGTGTATGAACATTAGACCTGCAGTCACACTGACAATACTTGACAGGCCACAGTAGCACAGCACTAGGAGCCATACAAATATATATGCCTCATCCTCCCCCAAATTGATCTGACCCCAAAGCTTGTCCACCTTTCACGCGCTATATTGCTTCCAGGAATAACTGTGAAATTAACTTTACAATTTTAGCTGGCAAAACCCCAGAAGGCATCAGGAAAAAAACCAAAAAAACTAAATACATCAGCTTTCCTTAGGCTGTCAATGCATGAGAGTCAAGCGTGACAACCAGCAATCCCTGCAGGAATGCAACTGTGCGTTCATAAGGCACATTCAGCTTGCTTACCATAGCATCAAAGTTCAAGAGAGCAACAAGCAGCTCAGATCTCCTGTTGAACACATGCCAATACTTGACTTTCCTGATGCTCGTAAAGATCTCAGGGTCTCACTTAAGTATCAGAAGGTGTAATTTAGGTACCTATTACATGTCACCTGAATACGGTCCTAATCATTAAAACAAGAAAGCATTACAAAACACACTGAGATATTCTTTCAAGTTTTCCCTGCAGCTTCCCTGGAAAAAAGGTTGTGAAACAATTTGCCTCTGAGGGTATGCACTCCACTCCAGCGAGCAGCAGACACAGCCCAGTGCAAGAGGTGATGCTACAGTACGACCCAGTGACCCACAACAAACGCCTTGATCAGCAAGAGCTTGGCAGGGCCAGCCCACTCATTGAAAATGCTTTCTTCCAAAACAGAGATGCTTGTTTTTTTTACAAAGGATAAAATAGGAAAGTCATAATGCTTATTGTTAAAAAAAAAAAAGGCTGATTTTGTATATTTGCTGGAAAAGATATAATGCTTAATGTTATTCAGTGCATATATGAGACAAGTCCAAATTTTCCTCCTAGCTTTCTTCTGTGGTGAGTTTTTAATTTCTCGTACAGTTTAGGTTATTTTTGCAAAGGTGCTTAATTTATCCATGTAGGATGAGGGAAGGCAGCAGATACTAAATACAAAAAAATCCTATGTGAACCTTGCCTTTCATGAAAGACATGGACAGACAATGAGCTGGCCTCTATGATAGATAGATGTTAGACAAGAGAATAGTGCCAGTAGTACTCAAGGAGAAAAACAGTATGTTTTGTTCTCTACTCCAGCACCTACTGCAGGTTCCTCTTTCTAGGGCTTGAACACTGTCTTTCCTCTCACTTTTCACTAAACACTCTCAGTGACATTATTCATCTGAAACATCACGTGTGCTTTCCATAAAGCTTAAAAACTGCTTAAAACTTAGTGCTTAAAAACTGTTTTAAGACATCAAAGGTCCCATCAAGGCAGGGAATAAAAAGTCAGCCTGGGAATCAATGGATTATTACCCAGGGTGATTCATTTAAGACAACACGGTTATGTTAAATAACTATTTTAAGATGCTATGATTCAATTTGATTTGAATTGCTTCTTGTTGAACTTGTAACCTTTCACTCCACCCTCTCCTCTTGGGCCTTCTCTTACTGAAGTCACTTGGATCTCTGCCATAACATATACAGGCTGTGAGAAATGGTGTAGAAAAAGCAGTACAGAAAGGTTGTGTGATGGAAGAATTTGGCATTCTTTTCAAGAAGAAGTAGAATAACCACTAACTTGTCATTTGAGTTTCTAGAAGTATTCCCCCCCTTCTTCTCAGATCTTAGGTTAAAAAAAAAAAATCTTGATTTAAATGGTATTGCTTATAGAATCACAGCTTTTGCTATAAGAAGTGTCTCAGGTCTGGAATAATAGACATGTCAAACTCAGGAATGAAGTTCACTGGCATATGTGAAAACTAATATAGCCTCTATCCACACTTGGTTTGCTGCCTTCTAGCTGGTGACGTGTTAGTAATCACTCATTTTCAAATAGTGTCGCAATTTTTACTTAAGCATTACAGAAACCAAGGGCAGGAACACCAGAAGATCTCAGAATTGTAGTATGTGGTTTCAACTTCTACATCTAATAATAATTTGTTTTAAGGCAGACTCTTAGCTTCCATTAGGATTCAATAAGGAAGCTAGAGAAAGGAAGGTCAATTCCATCAAGCTAAATCCTTGCCCATATCTCTACATGCTTGTTCTTTCCCCCCCCACACCTTTGATTTCCAAAGGCATCAGCTTAAGAAATCTCAAGGAATTAAAATGCACAGAGATGTGAGGAAGGCTCTTCCCAGAGGTGCAAGTATCCAGAGGAGGAAAAATATTATATGTAAACCAGTATCTCTATGCACAGAGCAAATGAGAATTTCCCGGCCTTCTCACCAGTTCACACATACCAATCTGGTGAGAGATGGGAATGTACACCACGCGCAGAACTATTTAACGATTATAGATTTAACATGGGGTAGAAAAGGAATGAAAGAAAAAGTAGCACTCTGTAGTTGCTTCAGTGAGATGATTTTGATGTAAAATGGAAATGAAAATTTCTTCCACCACATACTGTCTCTGAGCACAGAGACAGAGGTCTGGTTTAAAAGAACCCACTTTACATAACAATTTTTAAGTGGGTAAGACTGACTCAGCCTTCCCTGTCTAAGTCCTCACCACATCTCACTTGCTTAGCAAATACAAATAAATGATGTTATTTCTGAAAGACTGAAGGAAGCCAGAGAAAGTAATTATGCAGCTTGATAACTTTAAACCATAGCATAACATTTAAACAGCTCAACAGTATTAGATCATACACAGAGTGCAGAGTAGTGAAGGTCTTTGACTTAAGCGCAACTAGCAACATGATTAATTTAGAGAAACCCAGTTAGCTGGAAGACACCCCCATGAGAGAAAATTAGAGATTGAAAACATACATGAGGGAGAATGGGTGTCAAAGAAGAAAATATTACGGAGCAGTGGTCACTATTGGGTATTTATAATCTAATTTTACCTAGAATAATCCCAGATTCACATGATGCCAGCTATATAAAAGGCTTGAAGTGACAGCGAGTTGGATCACTGCAGTTTCCAGGTATCTTAAACTTACCCCCACTGCAAAATATGCACAAAGCAGCAATTAAATAGGTGACTGATATTTTAGATTCAGATGTCCCAGCAGGCTCGTTTCCTTTCAGCTCCTCAGCCATCCCATTTAGCTGCGTTTTGACATATCCCTAGCCAAGAGGGACGATTCTGATCATCTGTTCTGATCTCCCGGATAAGACAAGCCCATCACACCAGCTCACCTGGGAACTGAGCTGCATGCCCTGAATTATTCACTGGGACATACACAAAAGCCTAGTATTTCCCTATTAACTAAAGCATCTCTAGACTGTGCGTTGTTGTTCTGCAATCTACACTCCACAGAGTTCATCTAATACTGTTACTAAACTCTCTTAGGATACTATACAAAAATTTTACTAACTTGCTAATCTTTATCTGTCCAGCACCTCTGAATTATCAAAAACACTTGAAGCAGCACCTCCTATCATATAAGAGACAGAAACTCCGTGTCCCAAAGCAGTAGTCTGGTTAAACAGAAGGACTACATAAAAGGAAAGGAGAGGGAAAAAAAAAAACACCAAAAAACAAACAAACAAAAAACCCCCACACACCACCAAAAACACAGCAACAACCGAAGTCATTGATCTTATACACTGGAGACTAACCGGACCCAGTAAGTACTTTTCACCCCCACAGACTGTGAAGATAAGAGGACAAAGCTTTCATTTAGACAATCTTTCATCTTTCTGTTGGCACACATGATAAAGCCACTCTTGACTGCAATTGTTATACTAGGAAATGTAGATCCATAAGACCTGAGAATTCATTTTTCAGTACAGTATCTAAGAATTTGAATTGCAGAAGTTAGCACTGAGAACTAGGAAAAAATGTGAGCTCTGCCACTGGAAACTGGGAAAAATAATACATCCTTACCACAGATGTTATTATTACTTAGCAATTAATGGACAGAACACAAAAATTTTGGGCACACAGTGCAATCCATTTTTTTTTCTGACTACTTCAGTTCAGCTCCCTCATCTACTTAGGCAGATCGTTGCAGATCGCATGAACAGCCAGAATAATATTTTCCAGACGTAAAATTAATGGCACTGTTTGGGTTTGGTGTAATGGCTAGAGCTGAGCCAGAGAAAACGCCAGTACCTATTAGAGCAACTTCTGTTCTAAGTTAATCCCCAGGACTTCCTAGGATGCTTGATGCACTGAGATGGCTACAAAGGTAACTCATCCTTTCCAACTGTTGCTGGCGGTAAGATGGTATTTATTTCTCATCATACAGGCACAACCTTTTCAGTTATAGCTGTCCCTACCACAAGACCGCTTAGGGCCTGATCCTGTAAAGCAGTGTTTAATTGCTGCAGTGTGAAAGACTAATCCCAAAGGAACCTAGAAGTAGCTCCACTCAGCATATTAGAACTTGAAGGTTCAGTTGTGATATTACAGGTCTTTTACCAGGCAGATAATTCATTTTAATGACCCAACTGCACAAACCTTCCTTGCATCACTGAGCGGTGATACACGTTGTGCCCCAGATCCTGCTGCCAAAGTCTTATCAGGCATTTATTCTAGCAACCAAAAGGTATCTGTATTACTTCACAGACAATCTGGATCAGCAAATGCATACTCCTCATTAGAGAAATTTAAGAATACTGGCTGGAAAGTAAGACAGATTTTTTTCTCATTTCTTAACTTCTTGCCCATCAGGGTTGTTTTTTTTTTTTCACCATATTGGTAGTTTTCCAATCGGTGATCTGTTCAATACATTTGGAAAAGGTTTTTCATTGTTTTCTTTTTTTCTTCTTGAAATGTTCACTTTGAGTGAATTTCATGATTTTGAAGTTTTTTTGAGAATTTCAATTGCTGGCAAAATTATTTTCTTGTGTAATTATTTCTTACCTTTCACTGACTTTCTCAAATAGTTCAGCTGTAATAACGGGTTATATTTTCCCATAGCCTGTACCATGGGAAACACCACAAAACCTTACAAACTCTGGCTTCTTCATTCACCTTGAACCTCTGTCCCTCACCAACCTGAAGGAAAACTGGAGCTTCTCCCTATGCCTACACAAACCTTTACTAACAACTCCTCTTCAACTAATTCATGTCTTCACATTTCATAGACTGTTTACACTTTTTTACCTACAGGTGAATGACACAGTCAGTTTATAGAGCTCAGTAGTTAATCTGCTTTGCAACACCACAAGCTGAGGAAAGGCTGTTAATACCCATGTTTTTTCATGCCTGGTTATAGAGATAACAAGCTCTCTGAATGTACATCGCATTACAGACAAAAGCACACTTATAGCATGCTATTGTAGAAAGACTTACAAGAACAGGTTTCCTCCCCGAAGATCCAGGAGGCAGATGGAGAGGACAATAAGAGCAACCAGGGCAGCCAGCTGTAAGAGGTGAAGGGAGAAAACTTTAATTAGCTGCTTTGAGGGTGCCTCTAGGTGTTGCCACCAAATTTAAAGGGCTAGCACTAGAAAAAGCCATGCTGAAGGAGTGCTTCTGTAAGAGATTAATTTTACCAAGTGAGGAAGTGGTGGTTGATAAAAGTGAGGAAGAAATGGTTGTCAGAGGAGAGAAGAGTGCAGAACTGTGTCTAAATGCCATTACACATCTTAAAAAAGTGGTAGTACTGGTTCTCAGGATTCTTGAAGGTGAAGAGGATACACAGCAGTAAATTCTGTAGGTTTCTTTGCTTATGATTACCTCCACTGTGATCTTGTTTTCTGTTATTTTTGTTACGGTTCTTTAGATACTTGAATCTGACTTACGCTTCTGGGAAGAGCATGTGGCAAAATCAATGACACTACATCTGCCTCCTGCATTTTATTAGATGGCTTTTTCTGTAGGCACATTCTGAGAATCTGTCGGGACAGGGAACTGATCACCTATAGTTTGGCAAGGACTCTCATGTCTATTAATATATCTCCTTAGACTTCACATCTCCAATACATTCCAACATCTAGAGAACATGGTAAAACCACAGACCTTTGAAATGTCTGTTTCTCTACAGCGAGGTCACAACCAAGAGCTAGTTTTGAATACCTACAACTGGGACTCGTGCTGGCATTCTTGTTGGGGATCTGGCTCAAAAACTATTCTGTGTCCTGAGATACTTAAAGACCAAGGCAAAGGGGTGTCTGGTACACGGAGGGTTTGCAGTTAAAGTCAGCATAATCAAATCTATCTCTGTGAATGATATGATTTATCAAGTGGCAGTCTCCTTCAGGTCATTCATAAAAGTGTTAAACGGGACAGCACCCGAATGTAGAAAAAGCGCCTGATATTGCTTCCCATGTTTGCAATTAATGAGAAAGGAGAAGGAAGCCATGGTTTGGCACACGTGCTGGCCATCAGAAAAGACTGGAGGTATCACAGGTGGGAATTTAGAGAGAGTTTTACAGTCCCCAGGAGTGACTTTGACCACAGCAGTGTCCCTAGAATAATGTCTCACACACCCTGACGCTCACTGATCTCTGTTGTGCTCCCAGGTGCATGTCACAGGCCAACTCTCCTTACTGGCAGAGCCAATAGAGCGGCCCAAGAGCGAGTGGAGATGAAGCCTGCAGAGGTGGTACAGTCAGGATATGCTTCATGCTGCCTCCTGTGCCTGCTGCAATAGCTTCCCAGTTTATCTGTGCTGAGGTGCTCTATCACGAGGCCTGCTCTTGAAGGGAGAGTTTTCTTCAAAGCAGGCAAAGGACTCTCATTCTCGCAGTCCTCTTGCTTTTGTTTATGAATGTAAGGACAGTGGTTTGCAATCACAAGAGCACAGAAGAAAAAGCCATTTCTAGCTCAAACCCATTCCCACTCAAGCTCTGTCACTGAACATCCTCTAGGTATCTGGCGGAAGCAGTCCAATGCAATGAAAAAGGCTATTTGCTTTATGTTTTAGTTTAGCCTTCTCATATATCTTCTATGCAGACACAAAAGCACCTTTTTCATTTTTAAATCAGGTAGAAAATCATCATCTTGACTTCAGTGTAAAGGATGAAATATCAAAAATATCAGTATCCACCTAAGTAATTTTTAATGAATTGAGTCCTTTGTCCAACGGCAAATGAACTTGTTCTTTTGGCGGAGTAATACAATCTAATCTGTTCTTATTTTTGGATTCATTTCAAAAAGTGTCTTTCTGCATTTGAGAGCTTTCTCTTATCCTTCTGTGTGCAAGTTTTCTTTCTTAAAATAAACTCTAAACCCTATTTTTACCTTCCTTTCTAATTTCTGCTTGGGGGAAGATTTCGCATTCTAAAAGGCCTAGAGAGAGCTAAACTGAAAAATCCTTGCCAATATGTAGTTTCATTCGCATTTACCTTGCATAAATTTAAATAGTTTATTTCTTGTCCTGTCTTGAAGTACACAGGCTCTGAGGCACTCAGTCCTTGGGTTCTACTCCGATACATACATTTTTATCAGCTGGATCATGCCATCCTTTTATCGTGTAGGCCTTCAGGAATGTAGAAAAAAGACATCAGTTTTGCAGCATTCTCCAAAAACAATATTTCTTGTGTACCCTTGATTTATACAGGTTTTTAATCTGGAAAACTTGGTCTCCCCTTTTTCATTTTATATAACAGCTCAAATAATACACACAAATAAATACATATTTTATGCATTAAATCATACCAGTCATCAAAGTCTTTAAATAAAAGGCAAAATATATTTTAAGTCTGTCTGCTCTCATGAACCTTCTTATTTTTCCTGTCACATCACGGTTCATGGTAAATTCCTTTATCTCCTTTTCATGATATGCAGCTATTTCTGGTTTTGTTCACCCATTGCCAGACTCTGATCTCAGTAACATTGGTGTAATTCCAGTGTAACTCCAGAGTGGCCCCCAGTGTCTGGATGAAAGTCTGATACTCTTGGGTTGATCCAGATAAAACAGTAGTAATGCTTGCTGGCAGAAGGCAACATTTTTGGGGATTTGACAAGGACTGTGACCAGACTTCAGACTGAGGGCAAACATGTATATCTATCTGTTATTAAGACAATCTGCAGTCCCAGGGTCTGTTGGGTTTGGCTGCGGAGGGTCTGCTCTCGGTCCCCGGGGTGGGATTCATGGGCTACATTCTCAGGATCCTGCTCCCTGGCTTTCATTCCCAGTGCTGTCTACTGCCGTGGGACCACTGCCAGCCCCAGTGCACCATGCGAGAGCTCGCTGGGCCAGCTTCTTCCTCCTTGGCACAGGCCCTGTCCTACCCTTGGGCAATCATCTCTTTCAGACAGTGCTCTGCGGTGGGTTGAAGAGGCGGGCTGTGTCCCACAGAAGATGGAGGCTTTTTCAAGATGTCACAAGGCATAGTAGCATAGATGTACAAACTCCCATACAAGCTATTTAATTATCTTAATCACACCCATGAAGGCTACAGAAAGTGTGAGAACTATTTTTAAAAAAGTGTAATACATTATAATTTTACATACATTAAACAACACATACATTAACTCCAAACTATATCTTTGTGAGCTTTCTGACTCACTGATGGCACCATCCCATCAGGGTCTATTGAGGCCAAGAGAAATAAAACCAGTTGTGCTCTGACAAAGCATCTCACTTTTCAAGGAAGGAGTTACTGCTGGAAAACAGCACCTCGTATTTTTTTCTATGAAAAACTAGAATCTTTAACAAAAGCTAGTGGACCATGCCTGAATCTGAGTCGACATCAACACGCTGGGACAAATAATGAAAATGCGTTTTGTTCTGTCCTGTCTTTTCAATCTCATACAACCCTTCCACTGTAGCAAAACACTATTTACTATACCCAAAAAACCAATGATGTTTTTCCTGGTTGACATATCCATAGACATTCGGACTTGTGTCATTTATTGTGTCCTTTCCTCTTCTGGTATTCCTAAACTGTTTGTGCTCCATGAAAGTCTTTTAAAACATCTCCTTTTACTGACTTATCTGCTGAGACTTGTCTCTGCACAAGTTCTGGATCAGAGTCTATCAAAACTAAGAATTACGTTGTCTTGACTCTTAAACTGTCGTACTTGCTTGTCACTGGACTGTTACTGCTCTTCAAATAGTTTTCATAATGAATACATAAGAATTATTTCTGTAGTATTCTGTTTTCTTTCTTTAGTTAGTGTATTAAGTGGTATTTGGGCAAACATAGGATGGTGCCCTAGTTTCCAGTCTGAAGGATAAAACTGTTTCCATTTGAGTTTGGCTGTATACACCAGTCTTCTTCCAGGCTTCTCGCACACTTTGCATTTCCACCTAGATCCATATTCTCCCTGAGTTTTAACCAGAGTCTGTATCAAGCTGTAATTTTTCCATTATGTTTGTTGACCAGAGGCTGAATGGACTAGCGATGAAATTAGAGTTACTTAGGTTACTAGCATGTCTATGCCAAATAAAATCAGTATTAGAATAATTATATTACCATAACCCAAGAACTTCCTGAATCTATAGGCTGGTAAAGGAAATCCCAGGCCACTCCATGCAAGTTATCCACATGACTGTCATTTCTACTTCTGTGCATGCCACCATAGTGAACAGCAATAGCCAACATGCACTGCCTGCTCTGGCAAACCTCAGAGGGTGGAATGTGTTGCCGTGCTCAGTGGGCCCATTACTCACCTGGGAACTGCACCCCTTGCGTGTTTCAGCTCTGCTCCACAACACCGTTTCGTGCATGAAAGGCCTGACACAAACCTATTCAAATGAGTCTAAATTGGAACGGTGAGCTTCGCAGGAATGCCCCAAACTCCTGGCCAGGGTCTGAATTCAATATATTAGGAAGGGCTTGGCCTGTAACCCTCCTGCTAGGAACCACCTGCTCGCATGTTAACAAAAGTTGCGGCACTACAACAGCAGCAAATTCAAAATATTATCAAGTTTGAAGACAGTCAAACTGTATGTGTTCTCCTGCTTGCACTGATTATTGCTCAAATATCTAACAAATTACAGCAAGTGACCAAAAGGTACCCAGTGCAACAGTTGTTATATTCACTGCCCTTCAACAGGTGTGATGGACTCCTAAAACCTGAACTGCACACATGGCTTGTTACTGGATCCCTTGCTGCTCCTCTGCAAACAGACATCAGTCTGGGAAAATGTCTCTCATTTCTGCTGGCTTTGGAGCTTTTAAGATATTCATATGGATGTACATCTTGTTGCTGCAGCTGGCTGGATTAGGCTCTTGCACTGTGCTCCATACCTTCGGTCACTCCACAAGCCTGACTGCAGTCAGTAGATGACAGCCCAGTTCAGCTTGCAGAGGAAGTCACTGGTGATACTGGTGTCTAGCCTCTGCCTTTACTGCCTGACATCCAGAGGCAACATAAACTGCAATTCTGTTCTCTAAAAGCTGGACAGCTTTCGTTAAATCTTCTGCTGAGGTGCCACCACTACACTGGTTAGGATGACCACAGGAGCTGAAGTCCCCGCAGTTCAAAATGAACCGACTTGCCATCGTGATATTGTGATGGCCCCTTGGCTTTGCAATTTATTCCACTTGTTTGAATTGCAATATCCTATATCTGTTCACTTTAAAGACAAATTTCATTTACAGGAATAGCAAATGCAAGACACAGGAGGCTAGTCATTCCTCACAAATAAGGTAGTGTTTAGCCGATTTTACTTCTGTAGGAGTTATATGTGAAGACCTCTGGTTTACTTGTCCTGTACTCTGCTTTCATAGTAGAGTATTTGGGGGGGAAAAAAAAAAAAAAAGAACACAACCAAAAAAAGATAGGCACTTCTGAAATGCTTGTCGCAGTTACAAACCAACCTCATAAACGGCAGTGGTGTGTGCACACACACACACTGCAGACGGGAGTGCGGAGCACAGCTCCCGGTGCTGTTCAGCTGCAGCCCGCAGCATGACCACACATCTCCCCTCCCCCTGCCCACCCCCCCCCCATCCCTTCTCCCAACTCCTTTCCTCCGGCATAAATACACCTTCAGACTCCCAGAGGAGTCTGACAAGGGCTGATTCAAGCAGTGTAGGGGGAAGAAGGATAACATACCCACGCAGTTACTGCAACCTGGTAGTCCGACTCCTGATCTGCACTGTTCTTCCAATTATTACCCGACAGGATCAAATGCTCAATGTACCCATTACACCCTCCTTTTTTTCTCTGTCCCAGTTCAGGAAATCATCTTTATTTAGCGCAACATTAGTATGCAAACTCAAGTGTCAATTAGAGCTGTCTAAATAAGGCTGGAGGTGGGTATGTAGGTACCCAAGTAGCTGGGAGGAGGTGTCATGATGATATAGAAAAGCTGGGTACCTAAAGTCAATCTGAAGTGGGGGCCAAAGTAGACTATGAATAGAAAACAGTCTTTGGAAACAGCAAATAAAGAAGTCCAACTTTACTCCAAAAAAACCAAACTACTTTATGTCAGGTTAGCAAAAGAGGAACCATCTGTGAAACAGAAATGGAGATATGATCAATACAAAACATTGCTCGTGTAAGCAAGTACTACTTAAGGTTCAAGGAGTCCCAAGATAACCTTTGAAAAACATCAGTGAACTAGATTAATCTCACTTTATTTTAGCTACCTACTGTTTCCGCTCCACAATGAGGCTCTCTGTAGTCAAAGGGGAGACACACAGAAATCTCCAGCTCCGTCTCTTCCCCCTGGTCTCCTGCCCTCCTGGAAAGGATCGGATTGTGTCTGTAGACACCTATTTCCCTCCATCATTTAGAGAAGGCACGGGAGGGCCTGGATGCTGAACTTTCAGGTTGATCTGGTTGAGGCAGGTGAAGCGCAGGGTAAGGGTGAATCAGGCAGGGGGGCAGAGCGCTGTGCTGCTGGGAGTGGGCAGCCCCAGCTGTGCCCGCAGCCCCTGGTCAGCCCAGTTCCTCCCAGCCAATCTAGCCAGCTGAAAGCAAAGGGACAACCCCCTCAACCACCGGGCTCGCGGGTTTTGAGAGATCAGGGAACAACTTCAAGCACTGCTGAGCAGCCGCAGCCAAAGTGGCTCCAAAAGTACAACTGAATGGGAATGAGGACTTTTAACTGCGGCCACCAGCGTTGTAGCAGGAGCACATTTCCAGTTATAACACGCTCTCTTGATGCCTGCATTCATTCAGAATGTTTTTCCCTGCAGTGCAGTTTGATCATCACCTTTTCCCCATAAAAGTTAAGTAGCCAGAATCCCTTCCCAGCGTAACACCCAAGTGAACTTCAGCCTGCCTCTGCATTCGTGGGCAATCAGACTTAAATTCTCCTCCACTTCACTTTCTGCCCTAAACCAGATAAACATTAGCATGAGAGATGGCAGATTTTTTTTAAATAGTCCACTGCTTTGCCACAGAACTGAGTAATGAGGTTAGCCTTGCCTGAAGGCTCTTTGACTTTGCACATTTTAATCAAGAACAGAGGTCAATGATGAAAAATTAAAGTTCTTATTTTTCCAGAGTATGTAATTTCTCTTGCAATTTAATCAAGACTAACATGCTGCTTTTTATTACATAGCATATCATTTGTCATATCAGGCCAAATTTCCATTAGGATTTGAGGGACTGAATGCTGTGAGGCCCTCAGCAGATTTTCAAAACCATTTAATGTTTTTGAAAACACCATCAAATATGTTCAAGCCTGTAGACATCCTTTCAAAATCAGGCCCAAACCTCCTAAAATAAAAATCAGAGATAAAGTTAGTTACACAGTACCAAATCAGCAAAAAAGCAAATGTGAAATCCATGAATTAAAGGAAGGAACAGAAAACCTGGGCTGCAACCAAAACAGAAACCAAGTGTCTGTAAAGAAAGGAAATCAAATGCATCCCTTTGTCAGAAAAAATCACACTTTTGCTTGCGTTCCCTGTAATTACCTCTGTGGATTCAGCCCTTCCTGGCTGCTCCCACACAGACAACCAGAGGTCCTGCGCTCTCTTCTTACACCACTTCCAGGGGGGAAAGGGACTGGAAAACTGCTATGTCTGGCTTTCTAAGGCTCTTAGGTAGGTGTCTGCAAAGAATTTGTGTCACTGGCACATCACATCCTACACATCATTACTCGGTGGCTCTACTCAGTGTACGTTTTTGGACTCACACCAATCAGGAGGCCTGGGGTCAGAATTGCACCTTAATTCTCATAGTAGTTATGTTGCAGCTAATTGGAAGATACTTTGCAGACTTCAAGGAGATAACTGAAAATGCCAGGAGGCAACACACTGCAGTGCTTGCGAATATTTGAGGCACTTGGGCTTTTTCCTCCAAGACCCATTTCCGCATTCCCATCATGGTTCTTGCTCTCAAATACGTGCTGCGGTCATAGCCTCACTGGTCCATGTGGTTCCCACTGAAGTCAGCCAGGGAATCCCCACTGCAGGCTCACAGCTGGCAGGAAGAGTCCCTCAGCAAAACAAGCAACATGTCATCTGCATCCCTGCTCATACTTCTATTCCCTGTGGGCACACAGGACTATAAATGAAGCATGAAAGTACACAGGCACCCAGTGGGAAGGCAGCATAATTGGAAGGGAGACTACTTTTCTACATTCTTGTTCTTGCTTCCAAACAAGCAGTAAATTGACCCAGGGATCCCTTGCAAAGCATGCATGAAGTGGTGACAAGCTTTGGCTGCTGTGCTGGAAGTTTACATAAACAACCGTGTCCATCCGGTAACTGCTTATTTGGATTCTCACACCTGTGTCTTTTGTGTCACCTAGAAATCTCTTCCATGTTAAAGGAGAGGGCTGTGGACTTTAGTCTCAGTTGGCCTAGTCATACCCTTCAGTCAGCACAGATCTCTGCAGTTATCACAAGGCCCTGCATGTCTAGGGCATCTCAAACCTATGGCACATGCATTGATGATGTGCAAAGGAACAGTAACCCAACCCTGTCTGAGTGCACTCCTCCGTACTGCTCCCACAGCCCATTGGGATATGTCACACTCACATCACCTACACACTTGACACCTGCTTAGGAAATCCCCCTTCTCCCCACAAATCATTACACTTGAGTCCCAATCCACCTTGTATGAAGTTGCTGTTTCTAGCTACTTTAATACTCTAGTTATGAAGGACAGGGAAAGTACATTGAATTGCACAGGAAAAACAGGAAATAGAATTATTGTAGAATAGAAACATAGAATGGTTTGGGTCGGTAGAGATCTTTAAAGGTCATCTACTCCAACCCCCCTGCAATGAGCGGCGACATCTTCAACTAGATCAGATTGCTCAGAGCCCCATCCAACCTCACCTTGAACTTTTCCAGGGATGGGGCATCTACCACCTCTCTGAGTAACGCATGCCAGTGTTCCACCACCCTCATTGAATGTATCTAGTCTATCTAGTCTATATATCTAGTCTAGTCTAGTCTATATATCTTATATCTAGTCTAAATCATCCCTCTTTTAGTTTAAAGCCATTACCCCTTGTCCTATTGCAACAGGCCCTGCCAAAAAGTCTGTTCCCATCTTTTTTATAGGCCCCCTTTAAGTATTGAAATGCCACAATAAGGTCTCCCCAGAGCCTTCTCTTCTCCAGGCTGAACAACCCCAACTCTCTCAGCCTGTCTTCATAGGAGAGGAGCTCTACCCCTCTGATCATTTTTGTGGCAGTCCTCTGGACCAGCTCCAACAGGTCCATGTCTTTCCTGTGCTGACAACCCCAGAGATGGAGGCAGTACTCCAGGTGGGGTCTCATGAGAGCAGAGGGGCAGAATCACCTCCCTCAACCTGCTGACCACACTTCTTTTGATGCAGCCCAGGATGTGGTTGGATTTCTAGCATGTCTGTTACAGCAGCACTAAGTAGCGCTGTGACTTCATTCAGGCCTTGCTAGTCCACTGTTAGCCTTCGGTCTCCATTAGATTCTTGCACTGGCCATATGGTACTGTTAAAGGGTGAATGAGTCTTACTCCTTGACTCTCCAGTCAGTGGATCAGCTTATGGATGGGAACCAGGGAGTCTTGAGTGGTGCGATATTGTTGCCAGTATGCTGTTACGGTAGCAATTGGCACCTGCAGCAACCCCACTACAGACAGATCCTCTGAGAGACCAGGCAAGATAGACAGCTGATTAATCTTCTCTGTACTCAAGGCAGCTATACCAAAAGCCCACTGGCATCCTTTTAGGTCTTTGAAGTAGCATCTCCTGAGGTCGTCTGTGCCAAGGATACATGGAGCCTCTGGGCCAGTCACAATAGAATGCTTTTGCCACTCATTCCCAGTTAGGCTTACCTCAGCCTTCAACACAGACAGTTCTTGGAATCCTCCCATCACTCCAGAAATACTGATGGATTCTGCCCTTTTGTAATCTGATGATATTAGAGTGCACTGTGCACCAGTGTCCACTAGGTCTTTAAACTCCTGTGGACACCGTGCACCAGTATTCACTAGAGCTTTATGCTCCTGTGAGGCTGATATGCCAAGCCATCAAATCCACACAGTCCAGTAAACCTGGTTGTCCCTTTCCTCCACCTGGCTGAAGGCAAGGTCCCTCTATTCCTGGTCAGAGTCTTCATTACTTGACTTTTGTAACTGCAAAACAGAAATCCCTTCATCGGAGTCAAAAGTACAATCAACCCTTCTACTCTGCCCAACAGACACTGGAGCAGTAATTTTCATGAGTGGATGTTTTTTTTCCTTGTACTTTCTGTACCTGAGCTTCTAGTTTCCAGGTAGGTTCACCATCCCACTTCCTCATGTCCTCCCTCTGGTCAAGCAGGAAGAATAACATGGTTGCACATGGTGTGTGCCACTGGTACCCTTTCCCTTGAATAGCAAAGGCTGACTTTTAATAGTTGAGACCTTGGTTGTAGTGTGTAAGGAAGACCTATCCTTCTCAGGTTGTCTGGACATTTTTTGTCCAAGTTCTTTCACAGCCAAGATACAGGCCCACATGGAGAAAGCGCAATTGTCTTCGTATTCTTGGAATTGTCTGGCCAGTCCATCTATAGTTGGTGCCTGCATGTCTGTCCAGCTCATTATCAGCAGGGTGTGGGTGTGTGACATCAGTGCGTTTCATACATACTTTTGCCACGGAGACCACGTGCACTGGATTTCTTCTGAGTCTTTGGATGCCTGGTCATTATCCAAGTTGTTATAGATCACCTCCACCACAGCTAAGTCCCTCAGATACTGGATACCTCCCTCAACGGTGGTCCTTTTGCTTTGGGAATTTGCAAGTTCTTCTTCACAGGGCTTCCCACAGCACAGCCTGCAGAGATGAAACGTCTTTCCATGCTGTGGGCCCCACCTGGCTGAGCCACTGCACGGCCATGGTGCATTGCTTTCCCAGTGCTAAAACTATATGTCATCTGTTCAGGGACCCATTTCATGTCTCATCTGTCAAGGATGTGAGTTGTTCACAGCATCATCCTTGAACCTTATCTCCAACAGGCTATGTATTTCATCCAGGCACTACTGTGACGGATCAAGTAAGGTGGAGGGCAAAGAGGATGAAATCTATGTAGATGTTGTTACCATTGAGTTTCATTCGTAAAAGGATACATTTCTGATTTCTCAGGGTGGATGGCAAAACTAATTGGCACTGGGCAAAATCACCTGGCACTATCTGGGAGGCCTACCCTCCATGCCTGACCAGTCTGCAGGCTCACATATTCCATGTTCCTGGCATCAACAATTATTTTGTTGAAGGCTGGGGGTCTTGTGAGCCTTTTCTCCCATCCCCCACTCTCTCCCCTACCCCCACCCCTTCTGAAGGGGTGCCATCTCCTCTGCTCTGATCCCCAAGAAAAGGGGACACGACAACATGGTTTCCACCGGGTTACTGCACCAGGAGAAGTCCCTCAGAGAGCCACCAAGGTTCCTGAGGCCTGCAGGTGGGGTTTTTTCAGCTTGAAGATGAGGAAGCTGCCCAGTGGGTGGAGAGGAAGCCACACCCTTCATGGCAGTGCAAGAAGAACAGCAACAGATTAAGAAGGTATGTCAGAGAGACAGCTGTTCCTCTGGAGAAGCAGAAGATGGCAGACCTGCCAGGAAGAAGTTTTAGGCTTCAACATTAAGGCCTCTTCTAGTTGCTTCGTTAGTTCTTTTCAAGATTAGTCAATAAAAAATAAAAAATTCCCCAATAAATACTGAAAGCTAATGAAGACAGGCTTTATTACTTTTTCTCTATTACTCTTCTTTGGTCTACTTCAGTTGACCTTAGACATCCTTTTTAAGTAACCGACACTTAAAAACAACAAAAAAAGCGTGCCTCTATTAATTTGATATTTGCTTTATAATTAATGAGAACTGTATGTACAAAAATCTTGATATTTCTATAAAAGATCATTTTACCAAGTCAGTTGAATTGCATGTTTGGATGTAAAGCATGGTTACCTTAACCGAAAACTATCTAAACTTCCTCACTTATCTAAA
Organism: Chionis minor; assembly: GCA_013398295.1. Classification (NCBI taxonomy): domain Eukaryota; kingdom Metazoa; phylum Chordata; class Aves; order Charadriiformes; family Chionidae; genus Chionis; species Chionis minor. Next base: position 380,109 of record VZSF01003753.1, read on the forward strand.
TTGGCACATATTCCTTTCATTAACAGATGGAAAAACCTCTGTAAGATAACACAAGCTATCAAAGATGTGCAAGTGCCTTTCTGCTTCTGTCACTCTAAGTTTAGACCCAGCCAGGGGCCTTGTAAACCATAAAAATAACCAAATTCATGTTTTAAAAAATTGATATTCAGGTTTTAGTAAAGCTACTTTTAAGTTATTTGTGAAAACAGAAAAGCCTCGTTGAGTTGGTCTTTAAAGCTTTCAACCTAAGAAACACTAATACACATGAAAGCAATTTTTTCTGTTAACTAGCAATCTCTCTCCTTTAGTGTGAGGACTTGGCTGAAGTCTGGATGTCTACTAGTGTGGTTACCCTAAGATAGATAGTATAACCACATATACCAGAGTGCATAGTTCAGAGGTACTCTCAGCTCTGCAAGGGGAAAGGCAGGACCCACATTGGGGTTTTTTGGAGATCTGTGACTGGAGATCACCCTGCTATTATTTTTTCCTGAAATGTAATCCAACCTGCATGACCTGGAGGAAAGATCTTTGACTAGTGTTTTTAAGAGGCCAAGTGGGAAAAGAAGTCAGAAGTAGAGAGTCAGCAGCATTTTAATCTTGAGGAGGAGAGAGCTGTGGGCACAGAGCAGAAGGACCACAAAAGGCAGTGGAGAATGAACATACAGATGTTTGCATCCACTCACTGCCTTTGTCAGGCAGTGCCAATGCAGCTGAGGTGTAGTACACCCAAGGTATCCAGCTTGCCAGTGTCTTCAGCATCATGGATTTTCCCTCAGCTGTGAGAAGGACCCAGGGCTGTTTGGCACCAAGGAACATTTGCTATTTCCCAGTCTGTTTCTCCACATCCACTTTGTCTGCCAAAAGGGCCAAGCTTGTTCTTTGTGTGACACCCAAGTTGTGACTAAGAGCCTCAGCCTTGAGTCTGACAGGATCAGCTACCTCTAACTCATAAAATTTCACCTCAAAAGATTGGAGGAGAAAACAAGTCAAGAACGGGGTGTTTTTTCCCCCAAGACAGTGTGCAGTTTATTAAGTGCATGATAGGCTTTTTTCACTTCTCACCTCAGCAAGTTCACAAGTCTTACAGTAAGGTAAGTCAGAAGATAGCAAGGAGGCATCAGAAGAAGAGTCACTAACCACAATGGTTCCAGAAATTTCAGGTTCCTGTGTTAAGACATGGATTCTGCTGATACGAAGCCTTCTTAAAAAATCCAAAAAACCAAAATATGTGTGTTTCCAGAGACGAGAGCACAGTGAAACACTGCTTAAACAAAACACTCTTCCCATTCCAACTCTCACACCCAACAGACTTCCTAAGAGCTCACTTGAAGAAGTAGTTTCTGAAGGTCATGTGCCATCTTTCTACTTCTTTTTTAGTTAGGCTGTTCAGCACATCCACTGTTCATGCCCTGAGCTGACTAGTGTGGGGACTAGAAGATCAGGACTCCTCTGATCTTTTAGGGACAAGTTAGACAGGACTGGTGTTATTGGACTTCTAAGCTAACAGCCGCAGCTGTTAGTGAGAGCTTTCCTGCACAAGGCTGGACTGCTGACTTGGATCCATGGCAAGCTGCATAACGAAACAGCAAATCACCTGCACTGTGTCTCCAGAAGTTTTACATAAACAGAAATAGTTTTGTCTCTTTGCCTTCTTCCAATACATTGATGACTTTTATGTGAGTGTGTAACCAGATCTGCGTGAAATGATTGGTAATAGCAGCATGGAGTAAAGGGGGGAAAAACAGCTTTTATTCTCTTGCATAAAATGTCAAAACATGGATCAGACTGGCTGAACATCCAGAAATTCTTTCCATCCGATCATTGGATTTGCCAGCCATTCTAGGATGTCTTTTTCAAAAAATGAAGACGACTTACGAAATTGTCTAGCTTGAGTAAAGACAGATACTGTTTCCAATAGGAGGGGTAAGTTTATTTTGGAGTTTTAGATTATCTGGTTTTAAAGCCTTTTATTTAGAGATTACTTTTCATTCCAAAATAGTCAAAGATGCTTTACGTCATAGCAAAAGGTCCCTAATATTGTCTTCTTTGTTTATTTAAATGAGACATTATCTTATTCTTAGCATTTAATATAATCCTTTTGGAGTCCATTAGATCTTGTCCAAGTTGCTGATCATGTAAAATTCCAAAATATTCAAACAGAGGCCAGCAACAGCACAAGGATTAATAAATAAAATATGATTGGCCTGCTTTATGGGCAAAGCAAAGTGCCCATTTGGGTATTTCTTTTTCTTATGTAGGCAAAAGGAGGAGGGAAAATGTTGATTATCCTTGCAGAGGACAACTGGTGAAATTGTAACTTTCATGGTAACTGGCTCTTTAGTGATGAAACTGAGAGGGAGAAAAACAAGTGATGTACAGTCTTCAAAGATGTACCAAAAACCTCTCTGTTTAGGATTTGTGTGTGCGTGTGGCAATCAGAATGAAAACTGATAGGTATGATTATTTACTAAATTTGATGTCGCGTATAGCAGCTACAGATGGCGGTGACAGAATTCTGTGAGTTTTATCTGCTCTGTATGCACACTCAGCAAAACCTCAGCAAAAAAAACCCGAAAGAGCGTTTGGAGAGTCTCTGCTGTGCATTCAAGCAAATTTGAAGCTTGAACAATTAGAGATGTGGCCAATGAGAATAAAAGCTGCTGCATATATATACATGCTGCACATACATGCTTTGCACTGAATGAGCAAAAAATACCCGCCATCTGGAGAAGTCGTAGATGGAAAGTGTTTGTGCGCTGAAACAGCTATAAAATAGGAAACCTGACATTATTTTTCCTACCTTTGGCAGTGGAGTTTGTCAATGTGTCCTTTGTTGGGAATGCATTTTAGTGTCAAGAAGACACTCAACCTTCAAAGTCCTCAACTTGTTATTGCCTCTCAGATGAAGGCAGAGCACATCTGAGGTCATCTGCTCTCCTGAATGCAAGCAAATAGCCCGGCTTGAACTCGGAGGAAAACCGCACTCCTCCTAAGCAGTCACCAAACCCTCAGACTAGTTCCTCTGGTTAAGCCAAGCCTGTCCTTCCACTTCACTCTGCCTATTAACATTTACCAGAATCATGTCAGTGCTTAAAACCATCAGTCATCACCACGGAGTACGTCTTATGCAGCAGCACTGGGTCCTTTGCTGCTTGGCTTAGGAAGTGACACATGGTTCAAGTCAGCCTGGGCTGCCACCGGTTTGGCAGAGGTGCAGTTCCTGTGGTGGCAGTGCACATACTCTTGTTTCACCCTTGTAAGAGGCTGGATCTCCTCATCAAGCAGCTTAGGAACTGAACTGCTTTTGGCCTGAAACTCCTGTGTTTGCGGGTAATACCCCACTTCATGGTGGCCTGCACTAACCAACCTGCCAGACTTCAAAGCCATTGGGAGCCAAGGCTGGGCAAGCAGAGCAGCCTGGCAGGTGGGAGGAAACATCATTTCTTTGTCAGCCTAACCAGAAGCTTCAAGCAAGGACAGAAAGCAAAGCTGAGTTACTGTTGTGGGACAAGAGGAGCTGGAGAAGGAGAAAACCCCATGATAGAAGCACAGGAGACGCCAAATGTCAAGAATCTCACGCTTTTAGATTCACTGGAGTAGGAAGATGCCCAGTACAAAATAAAGGTATTTATTTTTGTTAGGTTACTCTTTGTGGGTTTGTAACAAACTTTTTGTATAACAGGAATGTTAGTGCAGTGTCTATAGCATATAGTATATCATATAGGCCACGATTTTCCCTTGTCGCCTGCTTCCCCAGATGTAGTTTTGCACCAGAGGATAAAAAGTCAACCCTGCGAACGTAACAGAAGCTTTTATTCAGTCCTTCCCAAGGAAACCAAGTGGCCACTCCAACCAGACTATTTTTTGTCAGAAGAAAGACTTGCAAAGGAAAGGTTTACCTCAAATGACCTTAGACTACAGATGTAACCCACTCCCCTCTGTCCTTCAGCTTTGTAGCAGCAGCTTTCTATATGAGTAAACAAGCCAAGATCCAGGTGAGAATGATTATAGAGAATGATTTCAGACCGTTACAGGACACTGCTTTATGTGTAGACACTATCTAACCTGAGTACTTGAAATAGACTTATGTTTCTAAGATTTAGTATTAGCAACTTTTCCATAGGAAAGGTGATATTTCAATTGGCAATTTCCAATTGCAAATAAAATACTACAGCTGGAAAAATATACATACTGGAATTCACAAAATTCCCATGAAAATGAGAGAGGAAGTATTCTCCTAGTTTGAAGTTCTATGTGGAAAAGACATTAGATACTGTCATAATCTGAATTGAAGCCCGATATCTTTACCCTGTGATTAATGTGGAAAACCAGTGACCTAACGGGTAAAAATAATGTCTATACGAGCAGTCTTCAGCTTTTTATTTCAGCTTCTCAGAATGTGGAACTTTACGTACTGGAGTGGAGCACATCAATGGAAAATTCAACCTAGAAATGCTACTGTTTAAAGAGACTGTCCTAGGAAAACACATAAAATCTGCTCGCTTTTCTTTTTTTTTTTTCCTCTTCCTTTCTTCATAGCAGGATTTTAAGGTCATTGAGATTACAAGGAAAGAGAGATAACACAGAATCTTTTGGGCATGGTTAAGATTCAGATATTTAGATAAGCCCTAGATAAAGATCCAGTTTTTGAGATGGCAAGCCAAATCCAAACCTTCTCACATCCGTCCATGAGGCAGGTGGCCGTCAGTATCTCACCCAATAAATTGCAAGAAGTCAGCAGGTTCACGTACTGCTTTGATTTTATTTCCCAACAATCTCAGAAGAAATGCCAGATGTTCTGATCTCATGTGAGGGAATATGCATTCTATACTGCGTAAGCATCATGAGTAAGAGCTGGACTCCAACCAGCAATCTTACTTAGTAACCATCAGTCAAAATCAATTGACTTCAGTAGGTTTTTGGGTCACGTATTTGGATCCTGTGGATTCTGCCAACTCCTGGTTAGCAAGAGCAGTGAAACTAAACACACACTACTCTGAGGGCTAGAAGAACACAAAACTACTGTGGCAACTAAACAGAAATAATTGTGCACCAAACAGACTGAGATCTGGAACGCAAGGCTGCTTGTGGACCCTTTTTTTTCTGTCTCGATAGAAACTGTGGGCTTCTTGGAGGGGCTGAAATTACCAGGACTCTGCAAGTAATTGTGCCTTGGAATGCCAAACACCCAGCAGTGGTGGAGAGGAAGCAGAGGAAGCCGAGGGCCGTTGCACTGTTGCCACAACTGGTTTTAATTGCTCCGATTACAGAACAAGAACTGAGTCCAGGTCCCATTGAAGTCAATGGTAAATCACTGGGTTGGGCACTACAGATCCACTATTCTCACTATTAAGTTCTCAGTTTTCAGAAAATGCAGATTGCTTTTAGCAATATTCTAATTTCTCATCAATGTGCTGTTGTTAGTTGCTATTTCTAGGCAATTCTACAGCCATGTACGATTCAATTTACAGAATCAAATCTCCGCCTTGGTGCAACTTTCAGTTTTGAGCTTATTATCTTTCAGATTTCTCATTGCTTATACTTGTAGTTCTTAGTGATACTCGTTAGTTTTTCACGTTTTCCTATGTAACACCACCTGTGGCCATTATCAGATTAGCATTAAAACCTAAGGATTATCATAGAATCATAGAATGGTTTGGGTCAGAAGGAACGTTAAAAATCACTTAGTTCCAACTTCCCTGCCATGCCCAGGGACACCTCCCACTAGACCAGGTTGCTCAAAGCCCCATCCAACCTGGCCTCAAATATTCTAGGGATGGGGCATGCACAACTTCTCTGAGCAACCTGTTCCAGTGTCTCACCACCCTCAGAGAAAAGAATTTCTTCCTAATACCTAGCCTAAATCTACCTTCTTCCAGTTTAAAACCATTACCCTTTGTCCTATGGCTACAGTCCCTGACAGAGTCCCTCCCCATCTTTCCTGTAGGCCCCTTTCAGATACTGTCAGGCTGCTATAAGGTCTCCCAAGAGCCTTCTCTTCTCCAGGCTGAACAACCCCAACTCTCTCAGCCTGCCCTCAGTGCGGAGGTGCTACAGCCCTTTTATCTTTGTGCCCCTCCTCTGGACCTGCTCCAACAGGTCCATGTCTTGCCTGTGCTGAGGACTCCAAAGCTGGAGGCAGTATTCCAGGTGGGGTGTCACCAGAATAGAGAGGCAGAATCGCTTCACTCAACCTGCTGACTACACTGCTTTTGATACAGTCCAGGATACAGTTGGCCTTCTGGGCTGCAAGTCCATGGGACCTGATGAGATTCATCTGTGGGACATGGACCTGTTGGAGTGGGTCCAGAGCGGGGCCACAAAGATGATCAGAGGGTTAGAGCACCTCTGCTATGAAGACAGGCTGAGAGAGTTGGGATTGTTCATCATGGAGAAGAGAAGGCTCCAGGGAGACCTTGTAGCGGCCTTCCAGTATCTGAAGGGGCCCCACAGGAAAGCTGGGGAGGGACTTTTTACAAGGGGTTGTAGATAAGATGAGGGGTAATGGCTTCAAACTGGAAGAGGGTAGATTGATTAGATACCAGGAAGAAATTTTTCAATATGGGGGTGGTGAGGCACTGGTTACTCACGGAAGCTGTGGAGACCCCATCCCTGGAAGTGTTCAAGGCCAGGCTGGATGGGGTTTTGAGCAACCAGGTCTAGTGGGAGGTGTCCTTGTCCATGTCAGGGAGGTTGGAACTAGATGATCTTTAAGGTCCCTTCCAACGAAAACCATTCTATGATTCTATGACTTGTGCACCTTCAGGTTGTCATATCATTATTCTAGCATATCATTATTATATGATACTCTCCAGTATACTTAGCTGCAGTGTAAGGAAAGGAAATGTTCAGCTCATTTTTCACTGTGAAGAAAAGAATTTGCTGGATAACACATGCAATTCCAGGTGTGACAAAGTCTAGCGCTTAGACTCCCTGACACAAAGTACAGCAAAAAGTTAATAGATTTTGCCGAATGATCATCTTGAAAACTAATTAAGCCATCCTTTAATGGTAGAAACTCCACACAAGTGGGCAACTCCCAAAGGTTTTTTGTGAGATTTTTGGTGTCTCATGACCTACTGAATTTTGCATTTGTATTGCCCTAAAGGAACTTCTGGGTTTCTCATTACAATTTACGTATAACCTGCACTGTCTGCAGCCAAGGCCTAAAGATAAGAACAAATCTCTGAGGAGTTAAAAATGATGAAAGGGTAATCTGACCCCAGAGGCTAACAGGAGGAGAGTGACTGGGAACAGGGCTGGTTCAGGTAAAATCTGAACTGCCACCCATTAAACAGGCCAAAGGAAAAAGGACATTGGAAGACAGTCTCCATCAAGCCTTTTAGAAAAAGGACAAGACTACAGATGCCCCATGATCAGGACAGCCTCTCCAAATTAGACCCATATCAGTAAAAACCTGGCTATTCCTCCATTCTGTTTTCTACTCCCTCTGCTAAAGCCAGTGTCATCTGCAAAGAGTGCCCAGATCTTGAAAAGAGCTTTTATGAGATTGAGATGTCCTCCCAACAGTTTCAACCCTTTAGTCCTACTCTGTCAGGTCACAGGACTCTGCAGCCCTATTTTTTTTTTTAATAGGTTATTAGCTCTTAGATTCAGAGGTCCTGAGGCAAACAACAGATCAAATGTGTATTGCACATATCGGAAGGGAACTAATTATGCTCCAATGAATAACAGGTTTCAAACTCTTCTCAAGCATTTAAGGAGGAGGCAAATAAAACCCATTGACTGATTGAGGCTCCCAGCATAGCTGGGAGTTAAAATGCAATGTGAAATGCATGATCCCAAATGAGCCTCCACAGCACCCCGTAAACTCGTAGCCCATCCTCAGTGTAGCAGCCTGAATTTGCTGTTCACAGGATCCTAGTAATTTTTCTTTCTTCACAGTCTTTTTCAGCAACAAAGACCCTGAAACACAGAATAACAGTGTAAAAGTGAAAAAAACCCCACCACCTCAAATTCTGTTTGGGATGACTGTAGCCCCCAAAATAAATGGGAGATGAACACTTAGTTGCCAGACACACCAAAACCATCAGGAGACATTATGAGAGACATAGCAATAGAGCTGGAGGAGAAGAGTTTTTTATTGAGCTGTGCTAGGCAGCATAGGGATTATAAGAAGAGGCTAAAAATTATTTCAAGGCAGAAAAGCAACAAAAAAGAGTGCAAGGAAGACATGGGAATTCACTGCACTGGTTTTGGGGAACTAATGGCCGGAACTAGACTTCGGATGTATCTAAAGAGCTACTGTTTTAAGAAAAACTCCACAGGACAATATATGGGAAGCCATGTAGAGGAGATAGCAGAGCATTTTCAAAAGCGGGATACGGTGCAGGAAGCAAATCCTCCATATCCACCTCCAGTAACTGTACACATGAAGCAGGTCTGCAGGATTGAGTGCCAGTACAGCAATTCTCACAGTGACATAGTTCAAAAGAAAGAACAAAAACCCAGACAAGGAATGAGCCACCTTGATGTTATCAGTCCAAGCTTCATCCCTGCAGCCTTCCCCATACCTAGCCTCCCTTGCTCAATCCTCTGCTTCTGGATTTTACATCACCTCTTCCTCTTCTCCTGGGCAAGAATGAGCTCGAGGCAATAGGTGCTGCAACACCACACATGTGCATGGTCTCCCTCCTCACAGCCAGACGCTAATTGCTGCAGTCACGCCATGCAGATAGCTGCACACCGAGAGCCACAGGAGAGAGGCATCAGGAAACAAAACCACGGCCATAATGTTTGGTGTCACTTGTCCCACTATTTTTTTTCTTGGTGCCTTAAGCGAAATGCCCGTACCTTAAACCAGCCTCGTCCAGTTACAGTGTCGAGCCATCTCAAAAGCTCAGAAGCACTCAAATTTCATGAGGCAAAAAGACCCACTGGCTTGAAGAAGACCTCATTCTGCAGATCCTTTCTCTCTGTGTCTGCTGAGCAAAGTTTTTACACAGAAATCTACCCACTCCTCACCTCCTGGCCAGATCACAGAATCACATAATGTTAAGGGTTGGAAGGGACCTCTAGAGATCATCTGGTCCAACCCTCCTGCCAGAACAGGTCCGCCTAGAGTAGATTGCCCAAGATGGCGTCCAGGTAGGTTTTGAATGTCTCCAGAGTCGGAGACTCCACCACCTCTCTGGGCAGCCTGTTCCAGTGCTCTGCCACCCTCAAAGTCAAGAAGTTTCTCCTCATGTTGAGATGGAACTTCCTATATTCGATTTTATATAGGAAGTTCCATTGCCCCTTGTCCTATCACTGATGAGATCTGATGATGATGATCCTGATGAGATATACTGATTCTGTGCCTGTACCCATCTTCAGCACACATTGTTTCCTGTTAGTGTGAGATATGAAACACTAATCATCTGTCAGCTTGAACACCAATATTATGCGTGTTCTTCTGCCTGGTCCTGGTGAGGAGGTGTGGCATGTTTGCTCGCAGCTGCCTGACCTGCCAGGGAGGGCAGAGGACTTAAGGAGTGGAGGAGCTAACATGAACCAACTTTCTCCCACCCCCCTTGAAGGGTTTGCTACAAGAAAATATGTTAGATATTTGTTTGGTCTGGCTGAGAGTGCACAATAAGGAAGAGTTTAAGGACAGCTGATCCTGCCTTTGGGCAAGAGGATGATGCAGAATACTCTTGCCAGCTCTTCCCACCCCATTTTCTCTGTTGAAAGGATTACACAGACTGACAGTTTTAGAGCTGCACACAGAGCACCAAGCCCCCCCCCCCCAGTCCTAGAAACAGCCTATGTAAAGGCCCTGTGCCGCTTTACCTCCCCCTTATACCACTGCACTCCAGCAGACTTTGATATTCCCAACAACCCGCTGGGACCCCCATGAGAAGCTGAGCAACCCAGCAGCTGTGGCAGGTGTCACAGGGTTTGATGTGATTTCTGTACGCTCCCCAAACCATCCAGCTTGTCAGTGGGGGAAATGCTTGTCTGCAGCAGGTCCGCAGCATTATGCGGGAGGGGGCCAAAGCCTTTGGTACTTCCCTGGAAATGCTTCCACAGACACGATGGTTTCTTGCTAGGAAGCTAAAAATCTCTGCGTGGTCTGTGTGACAACAGAGCTCTGACAGCAGACATCCTTTTGTGGATTATTGCCAACAATGGGATGCCTGTAAAGCAAGCCAGAAAGTGTCCGCTGGGGAAAGAAATCCCCCTGCCTTTCATGAGTAGTTAATAAATGTCAGAGAAAAAATCTGAAGACATAATAATGGCTGTGAGGATTAACTTTCTCTTATGGCAGCAGTGCCAGATTATTTATTGGAGATACATTTTTCCTATTTGTGGTTTGAGGGTGGTTTTTTTTTTTCCCCTTAAAAATAGATAATCAAGGGTTTATGAATGCTGGTACACTGGGAAAAAAAAAATCAATTTGACACACAAAATTAAATTTCAGCATCAAAAAGATTGGATTTAGGACAAAAGGAAAAGGGGTATTTCATGCAGGCATCCTGCTGCAAAAAAGAAGGCCACTGCAGATTAATGAGGAAATAAATAGGATTAATATATGAGGAGTAAATAGAGAGGAGGCTTAGGCCATAAGAGATTAATGATTTGCTCTTGCTTTGCACCAAGACCTATGAGCTGAATTGTATTCTATGGCTTTCAGGGTGAATAGGAAGTGACAGAACAGCAAAGAAACTTCCCGAAGAGTTTTCACTCATAGCCCTCCTCAGACTCTTTCCCTCAGAGATGGGAAAGGCTATATATGCTAACTCTGCAGACAATATGCTAACTCTGCATTTTTTGGTGATGAGCAGAGGAAGTCCCTACAGACGGCTTCATCGGCACATGCTTCCTCCCTTCAAGCATGAGAAAACTAGTGGAGAGGCCTTGGTTTTGCACAGAAGCCACTGAACTGCGACTGAATAGGCGTTCGCTAAGTTGTCTTCTAAATCACATAATTAAAAGCAGCAAAGAAAATCTTAAAAGGCATTATCCAGTCTTTATATGCACACAACCACATGCGCACATACATACACACAAACACATACTGCCAGAAAAATTTGCTGTTTCAAAACAAATTTACCACACAGCTTCAGATAAATATTTAGACTATGAAATCTCAAAAGACTTAATATAATTATTATTCTGGAAATCACTTTTTTTTTTATTTCTCCATTGACCTAATTTTTTAAAAAAGTTGAAGTACATTTAAAATAATTTGTTCTGTGTCAGATGGAATAAAATGCCTCAAATGAAGCTAAGACAAAAGGAATCATGTAGTTATCATTAAGTCCCCTATTTCAGTAGCAATTTTTCCCCATCCCAGATCCCCTCTCTTCATTTTCAAGTGTGCTAACCTAAGCCACCTCCTGTCCCCATCCACCTTCTTAGGTTTTGTCCCAGAATCAAAAAATGCTTTCCTGACTGATTTCTCAACTTACGTACCATTCCTACTCCTGACTCCTGAAAGAGGTTAGCTCTTTCCTAAGAATTAATGGCAGAATCAATGCTGAAAAAAAAAAGGACTTGAGGTCAAGAGAAAAAACTCTCAGTTGGAAGGGGTAAATGCAGGCTATGAAGTACTTTTAACCTACACATACTTTCTGATGACATGCAGCAGGTTTTAATAGGACACTCTTAGGCTTTGGCACTGAAATGCACAGAGTGGTATTTACCGACACATATTGAGCAAGCACTTCCAATGTACTGCCAACAGTTGAGTTATGGTTGCAGCTCAGGGAAAAAAGGAATATTTATGGCCTTTGGAAGGTCACCATAAGGACTACAAAGGTGTTGCGAGGCTGTGTGGGGAAAAAATTAGAAGGGCCAAAGCCCAACTAGAACTTAACCTGGCTTCTGATGTTAAAGCAAAAAAGGTTTCTATAAATACATTAGCAACAAAAGGAGGACTGAGGATAATGTCCATCCTTTAATAGTTGGGGGTGGAAACATAGTAACAAAGGATGAGGAAAAGGCCGAGGTATTTAATGCCTTCTTTGCCTCAGTCTTCAGCAGTAAAACCAGTTGTTCCATGAGTACCCAGCCCTCCGAGCTAGTAGACACAGATGGGGAGCAGAATGAAGCCCCCATAATCCAAGGGGAAATGGTGAGGGACCTGCTACACCACTTAGACATACACAAGTCTATGGGGTCATATGGAATCCACCTGAGGGTACTGAGGGATCTGGCAGAAGTGTTCACCAAGCCACTTTCCATCATTTATCTGCAGTTCTGTCTAACCAGGGAGGTCCCAGTTGACTGGAGGTTAGCAAATGTGATACCCATCCACAAGAAGGGCCGGAAGGAGAATTCAGGGCAATACAGACCTGTCAGTCTAACCTCAGTGCTGGAGAAGGTTACAGAGCAGATCATCTTGAGTTCCATTGTCTAACTAGGCTTTAGTAAAGCTTTTGACATGCTTTCCCATAGCATCCTCCTGGAGAAAGTGGCTGATCACGGCTTGGATGTGCATACTCTTCACTGGATCAAAAACTGCCTCAAAGGCTGGGCTCAAAGAGTGCTAGTGAATGGAGTTAAATCCAGTCAGCAGCCAGTCACAAGTGGTGTTCCCAAGGGCTCGCTACTGGGGCCTGTTCTGTTTAATATCTTTACCAACGACCTGGACAAGGGGATCGAGTGCATCCTCAGTAAGTTTGCAGATGACACCAAGTTAGGCGGCAGTGTCAACCTGCTTGAGGGTAGGATGGCTCTACAGAGGGATCTGGACAGGCTGGATCGATGGGCCAAGGCCAATGGTATAAGATTCCATAAGGCCAAGTGCTGGGTCCTGCACGTGGGTCACAGCAACCCCATGCAGGGCTACAGGCTTGGGGAGGAGTGGCTGGAAAGCTGCCTGGCAGAAAAGGACCTGGGAGTGTTAGCTGACAGTTGGATGAATATGAGCGAGCAGTGTGCCCAGGTGGCCAAGAAGGCCAACAGCATCCTGGCTTGTATCAGAAATAGTGTGGCCAGCAGGACTAGGAAAGAGATCATCTCCCTGTACTCTGCACTGGTGAGGCCCCACCTCAAATACTGTGTTCAGTTTTGGGCTCCTCACTACAAGAAAGACACTGAGGTGCTGGCACGTGTCCAGAGAAGGGCAACAAAGCTGTTGAGGGATCTAGAGAACAAGTCTTATGAGAAGCGGCTGAGGGAACTGAGGCTGTTTAGTCTGGAGAAAAGGAGTCTCAAGGGAGACTATTGCTCTCTCAAGCTACCTGAAAGGAGGTTGTGGTGGTGAGAAGTTGGTATCTTCTCCCAAGTAGCAAGCGATTAAACAAGAGTAAATGGCCTGAAGTTGCACCAGGGGACGTTTAGTTTGGATATTAGGAAAAACTTGTTCACAGAAAAGGTTATTAAGCATGGGAACAGGATGCCAAGGGAAGTGGTGGAATCACCATCCCTGGAGGTGTTTAAAAGATGGGTAGACATGGTGCTTAGGGACACGGTTTAGTGGTGTTATTGGCAGTGTTAGGTTGCTGGTTTGACTCGATCTTAAAGATCTCTTCCAACCCAGGCAATTCTATGATTCTGTGATTCTATGATTCTGTGACAGGGGCCGGCCATAACCAAGGGCGCCCCCCAGGAGTGTTCGAGACCCTTGGCTCTGCAGCATGGTAGCCCACTTCCATTTCCTTCGGTCACTCTCTTTCCCTGCATACAAGGGGATATGATGGTTTATTTGAAGTGTCTAGCTGGGTGCCAAGGTGGGAGGATATATGTTTGAGTTTCTCTGGTAACTATGTCTAAAATCAGGGCATTCTCAGAGCACCATGGTCAATGGGGACAGCTGATGGGGTGCAGTGTGGGCCAGATATGAAGAAGGAGTAAAGTTTCTGACATGTTCAATATAAGAAAAGAGCCTAGGCAGGCCTACCTGAAAACCCTGTCTACCTTAGGACCCATCATAAGCAGTATATGAAATCTAATATCCTGTGTTCCTGCCAAGTAACACCTGGTTTCTTCCTATAGTTCCACCAAAATCCGGTTCTCCTTCATGAGCAGAAAGTTGGCATAATCCAGCTCTACTGTAAAAAGAAATTAATATGTCACTTTTCCCCTGGTGCACATCCAGTAAGTTAGGTGTGCACTGCGGCTATCGCACAAGTCAAGGCCAACTGTGTGGTGACCCAGTGTCTGGCCTTGCTCATTTTAGGTCCTTCTTGCCAGTGTCCTGCAAGGGATGTAGACACTGGGGATATATTTTGCCCACAAATTTCGGGGTGACCAGAAGTAAATAAGAAAAAAGCAAGCTGTACTCTAACGCAAGCCTCCTTTGGACCCAAGGGGACAGGGCAGGAGGCTTCCCCCAGCCCATGTGCTTTTTACTCTCATCTGTCCAAAGAAGGTAGAAATGACATCAGCCCCATATTAGGTAGGAAGGAGTTTGACACATGAGGTATTGCTAGTGTCCAGGAAAGTCAGCTTAGACCAGTGTGAGAAGCACATCCTCTGTGGTGGACTGGCCAGACCTCTGGTTAAGTGAAGCAGTTGCTTCCCCAGAAATCAGCATGTTGGGTTTTTTTTTTAGACTTGCCAATTTTTGCTTTTACTATGACTAGGAAAAACTGTATCTAAAATTACCGGTGAAAATTAAATATGTCTGAGCCCAACCTTTCCAAATAAGAGTGTTTCTGTCTATTGCACAACCAAAAAGAGCAATATTCGAAATACTTTTAAAAAAAAAGTTATCATTCTGGTCTTTCTTGGCATGTTATTTAAACTATACCTACCAAGTGGATTAGTTTAGAAATCCATATACCTTTCAGAGAGTAAATAAAATTCTTATTTGAGTAAGTTCCTATATTTGCTGCCAAGCTCTCAGGGAAAATGTCCACTAATGTTTATCACAACACCAGAATATGATCCAAACTTTTGCCAATGCACTACATTATACTTTGCGAGGGGGTGGAACTATGTGTTAAAGAAATAGCTCGTATTAGCCAGCAATTGTACTGCAAAGAGCTGCATGGAGGAGATCATCCACAGGCCATCATCCCTCCTGATGGGCAACATGGCACAGTGTGATAGCCTGGCAGGGGGGCAGAATGGGGTGTTCCAGCCCTAGTTCCGAATTTCTTGCCTTTTGTGGGTTTAAGCCATATGTGGGCTCACTGAGTTTCTGATGGGTGTTTTACAGATGAACTATAAACCCTGAAAACAGGGAATGATGATGGAAACACAGAATACCCCATAACCACAGTACATGGCTCTTGTGGGCCCCGCCATAGTCACAGGGTTACAGTTGAATTTCAAATTATTCTATTGAATTACAGAAAGGGCTGTTATTAGGCTCCCATTCCCTCGACCTCATTATATAGAGTGGTTTGCCATCATTAAACCCTCTTTCTAACAACTTTTGTCTATAAACTGCTTAGCATATCAAGATTTTTCTGAATGCTGCAATTTGCTACATATTCAGGAGGTAACACATATTCAGTGAGACTGTGTGTCCCAGGATAACGATTTCCTGCTGTCAGTTTAGGGGCTGGGACATTTATGACGGCAAGTATTTTGGGGAGGTGGATTCACTGGCCAACTGGCAGAGGTAGCCCTGCAGGGTGGAGTTAATCCTTCCTTGTTAAGAAAATTCCTGAGCCTGATGCGTTTGCCTGGTAGCCAACCTAATTAAAAAAAAAAAAAAAAAAAAGGAAGAAGTAAAGAGCAATTAACCCAGTCAGGACACCCACTCACTTTTGAGAAGCTTAGTTTCAAGAGCTGCAAAGTACAGGCTCCTCTTCCTCAGCATGTTTGCAACTTCTGGCTCTGCAGCCATTTAATGTTGCTGCAAGTTACTCCGCAGTTGTTTCATTTCACCCCCTGAAGCGATTGCAATTCAAGATGGAGGGGAGAGAAATGCACCTGTTTCTGCATTGACTACAGAGAAAGAGGACTGATTTCAGTTCTCAGTGACAAAAATGTATCACATCAAGCACACAGCTTCTTAAGGCAGCAAGTGGGTTCAGTTATTCATGAAAGCAAGCTGAGGTTTTGACATGACAGTCTTAGCAAGTGAACAAATTTACAGAATTGAATAATATTTCATGGAAATTGCCTCTTTGGGAACACTTTTTGCAGGGTATATCCCATTTCTTAGGAAAGCAAGAGCTTGCCTTAAGCAAATGAGTTGACTTACTGCGAGACAGCTAAAGGAAAAGAATAAGCTTATTGAAATCCCCATGCGGAGAAGCTCTAAGGGAAGGGAGTCGCACAGGGGTGTTTGCACAGTGCCTGGTACAATGGGTCCTAACCTGGTCATGCCCTTTGGTTGCTACTGCAGAGCAAACACTCAACAACAAAGAACTAGCAAGTAATGCTAGGGTCAAGCTCAGCTACCGAGTCTGCATTGTGTGTTCCGTGCATGCCTCCTCGAGCACCACTGCTGCATCCAAAGGCCGGCTAAAGCCAGAGGAAAAATCTTCCATTGGCCCCACCAGCTTTTGCTCAGGTGTCTGGTGCATCAGCCAGAATTTCATCAGGTGCTTCCCCGTCATTCATGGATGTTCCCACTGCTGTGGGAGGGCATTTCTGGAACGATGGAAGATGGTCACCTGATAGGAAAGATTCTCACGCAAATACCTTAAGAGTCCAAGGAACGATCTCTCGGCAGCAAAGAATGTCTGCTAGACACCTTTGTGCCGCTTACACAGAATACCCTCTGATCAGTCAAGGAGCACAGTTTAAAGAGTACTTCCATGTTTATTGGTCCGTAATGTGCACCCATGACAACCAAAATGCAAGTAATGTACCAGGTCAGCTGTGGTAAACACGACAACTGCCCACAAAACTCCAGAAAACAAATGTATATCACGTTCAATGTTGAACTAATACTGGGTATGCATTTCTCAGAAAGATTGCCAGTAGTTCCTCACCTGATGCCCTATTTTCTCTCTTCGTAGTTTTTAAATTACTTTTGGGATGGCCACTGGTCCAGCCCTGCAGAGGCTCTGCTGCCTAATGGGCTGGCTTCATACAAGCAGCAGTAACAGCCTGATCCAAGGCAGATACTGCCTTCCTCATGTGCATACAAAATACAGATACTCTTCCTAGAGTCAGAGAATGGCAGGTGACAAGCGCCATCTGTAAGGCCCTGGAGAGAAACCTGTGGCTGTCTAGGTTTTGGGTGAAATTTGGTTAGTTTCAAGCTCTTAGGACTTCTGTGACTTTCTAATAACTTTATGAAATGTGGCATATGTAAAGACCCATGGTGGCTGCAAGAAAGCAGATGCTGCTCCCAAAGCATCTAGCACCCAGCACAAATGACTCCATACCCCCACCGGGGACCATGACTTCAGCTTACACTGTCACAGAATGAGTTTGGCAGACTAGAAAATGACATCTTAAACATTTGGCATTAATGGTGAGAAAGGGTTGGGAAGAAATTAAAACCACATCAGAAAGCTCAACCAAAAAAAAAAAAAAAAAAAGTATGTCATTCAATTTTACAGTTCCATAAAACCGGCAAGAGAGCAGTTCACAGCTGATGAGAAGGAAGGCCCAAGCTCTTGGTTTCACTTCCCCCACTGGCTGACATTTATAGCGTTACTTATAAACAGCACTGACATAAATCATTCAAGTCACAGTTCACACCGCTATCACAAAGCAGAGAACTATCATGTGTTTGGTGTTCTCCTAAATGAGAGAGCCTGAGGTGAGGTACATGAGACATATGTGCTTCTCCAGTGGGTAATTTAGCCCAAAACCAAGTGTCTGGTTTGCAAAGAGCATGAACAACCGGCTACAACCCAAATAGAAGGTTTCAGGCTGAGGAAGAGCTTCTCTACTAGTTTGGATGCTGACATTTTTAATAAGTACCTTGCAGCGCATTTTTTCCCTGGCTTAATCATAACTGTTATTCTGCTAAGTTTTCAATTCATTTAACTATTACGCTGCACTTCTTGAGATGTCCAAGTAACTGTTTGTACAAGCCTGTGTGCATAATCCCCCCTGTCATGAAGAACCGCTAGTGGAGAACTTGGATTGCAACATTTCTGAAGAGCATTTCACAGGACACCTGGGACCCCTGTTTACACAGAGACGTTCCACAGCTGTTGCTGAACTGCACCTAACAACCCATCTAGCACAGACCTTGCATCGGTGGCTCTCAAACATCAAGGACCAACAGGATTATTGATAGCCTGAAGAGCATGTGGTGCTGGTCCCTCCACTTCTGCTGCAAGAGCCAGAATGAGAAGGCAGCAGAGAAGCCAGCACAGAACAGCAATGCAGAAGTGAGAGTGAAAGAAATTACTCAAGGATAAAAGATTTTCAACAACAACAGCAAAAAAAAAAAAAAATCTGGTTTTACTTTTTCCTCAAAACATGAGTTAAACTAGAAACAGTTTCAGCTGCAGAAAGATTTCCTTGTGATTACTTTTCCACATCAGAACATGCTTCAGGAGCTCCACGGATGTCTTGGATTGAAGGAATAACCCAAGCAAGGGAGTCACAGTTAAAATGAGGGGCATGCAGCCACTGCAGACACAAGAGTGCTCTCCAAGCACACCTTCTCTAAGGAACATATTCCCAGAGAAGAAATAACCGCAGAGACATATTTGCCTTCCTCCAGATGTCGTGCCTTCCCACTCCACGCACCTCTTGTCACCTTCGTTCAAATGGCAGAGAGGTAACCACCTGCACGCACTGACAGGCATGAGCTAGATGTCTCCAAAAACATATTCATTGGCTACTGTCTTTAGCCTCAATTTTAAAAGCGACTCTGTTCTACACCCTGCAAGACAGAAGGTGAAGAGAAGAAAGCCTGTGTAGGTTCGATAGGGAGACTTTCACTTTTCAAAAGCGCTGGCTTTTCTGGATTTCTCCATTTTCAGGAAGACAAACTTAATTATCAGGAGAGTTGCTCACCCGGAAGAGTTGTTCACCCACAAGTCCAACGGAAGGCGAAGTATGTTTAGGCATATTATCCTCTCAAAAAGCGGATATTTATGACCTCCAAGCCATTATGGTAATCTAAAGGATATTTTTACCCTGGATGACATCTGTGTTTTGCACATAATGTTTAGGTGTGTATTTAGGACATAGTTTTTTTTCCCAAAACAGTGCAAAAGGAAAAATTTCTGGCGCGTACTGGCATTGCACTTCCTGATGAAATAGCAGCCACATGAAATGGTAGAATTGTGCATCCACAAAACAATCATTCTGAATAGCCTAGGGCTATGTGTGTAGGAGATGAGTCTGTTCATCATGTTTTATCAGGCTTTTGAAGGCTTGGTATTTCTTCTCTGAAGTAGAGATTCTGATTTTGTGCTCCTGCTCCTTACATGCGGACTAGAGCCCCTCATGCAGATCTGCTTCTGACACACTTCTATAGATATTTAGGGGATTGCTGCAACACTACACCAGCTCCAACACAATGGTGCACAGCTATAGACTGCATTACCTAAATGCACGTGGCCACGTGCACTGAATTTTACAAGAAACATATAAATAAAAGGGAGGAGGATGCTTGGTGGCACTTTCAGGAAGGCGTCACCAGATCTACTCAAACACTTGGGAACAAGACGTACATGACTGTGCTACAAAAATTTCTGCAGAGGTTTCATGAGGGTTTCCCAAGAGCAAGCTTATAATACTGAACTCACCATTATTAATTTATTACCTTCCAGGGACCACAGATACATTTACTAGAGGATGTGGGGTTGATTTAGCCTACACTCCATTTCATTCCTGGGCAAAGGGGATCCTGGGGATTTTTCTTTTTTTTAATGTATTAAAATAAAAATGTGCTGCAGCAGCCAAGAGAAACTGCAGACTGTTACTTATCTTTACGAGTGACAGCTTCCCTGCTCAGACTCATTTTAGCAGGGTGAACACAAGTTAAGGATCTGAGCCATTTCCTCCCTCCTACTTTAATCTATCAGCATGTCCTCCAGCCACTCCATGGTGATGTCACTCAAGTGATTCACATTCTCACACTTTTCTTTTGCCCTCCCTCTTCCATGGTCTGGAACACTCCTCCTGAAAAATACAACCTACTAAAGCACAGCGTTCAGCTGGCTGCGGCCCCGTCGTAGTCCTCAGTTTGGGAAGGAGGACTCACAGCACCCCAGCTACTCAACTGGCATTCATCTCAAAAAAATCCCCCCAAATTTAAGCAGAGAAACTGAAATGAACTCACTCCAAAACATAAGAGCATCCATCCAGGCTTGGAGGTTGAGAGACAAGCAAAAGCATTTGGACTGAGATGGTTTCCAATCCCCTGATTTCCATCTGTGTCTTTGGGCATTGCAGCCGCCTTTTGTCAGACTGCCTAAAATATTTTATAACTGAGCAAGTTAGCAGGAGGAAGCGTTAGGCCATGTCCCCCTCCCTTTCCTGGCAGTAACAGGGGAGGAAAGGCGATGCCGCATGGGCAGGGATGCCGAGCGCATCCCCCTCTCCCAGCCAGGCTGGCCGACGGTCCCGTCCCATGCCCGGCGGGTTTCAAAAGAGGCACTGTGCAGAAGGCGCCCGGCGTTCGGCAAGGGGGCTGCTCCTGCGCCTGGAAAAACGAGCAATCCCAGCAGCTTGTTTGTTTGTTTGTTTTTACAGGGGAATACAGGTTCACTCATCATTACAATAAGCACATTCACGCTCTCGCGCTTGGCCGGTGTGAGCCTTCCCAGCCCAGCGCCGTGTATGAATGGGCCTAGTAAGAGCTACATACTGCAGAGCCTTAGCCAATGTTTTTCAAATTTGGGTCAGTCTGAGGCATCCTGGTTGAAAAAGTATTGCCACAAGCATTGTAAATTAATATTTTATATTCCCTTGAAGTGCCTTTTGAGGAAATTAGCCTTCATTACAGAGGTATCTCCCCTGTAAACACAGCAAGCAGAAAATACCTCTGCTGACAAGGGCAGCATTGTAGGGCAGGGAAGGAGAGCGGGCATTGAATCTGCAGGAAGAACCGGACTGATTCAGCAGCTCAATCACACAGGCATGGGCATCCCTGCTCCCCAGCAGCTCCCCGAGCTGCGGGACCGGCAGCACCCATGGGCCACAGACAGCCCTGCCTTTACAGCCAGGGAGCAGCATCCCATTGCCGCCCCGGACCTACCGAAACGGTAAGGTCAAGGCATGGCACCCTGTTGAGTCCATCTCCAGGGCACCAGGACCCTCACATTGCTGCTGGCACAGCGGTTTGCCGTGCACAAGTTGCAGGCATCACGAAATGATCCCAGTCCCGGGATCTAAACTGGGAAGGCAGCAAGAGTGCGGGGGATCCTGCGGTGCCGTTTCAGTTTTTGGGTTTCGGATCATTTGCACAGCCTGACCAGTGCTCGGGCGAGGATTTTTGGCCACCGACTGGGGAGGTTCCTCCGCAGCTGAGTGCAGCCAGTCGAAGTTGGCTGGCACGAGGTGAGGCTTTTCAAAATGTTCAGCGCTCCAATCGGGAAGCGGCCGAACACTGCTCTTCTCAGAAAAGTGCTGCCCTTGTCCTTTTTTCATGAAAGCGAACTTGGTATTCAGTAGGAGCAGGCCAGAGCTATTTCAGACACGGAAGACAGCAGACACAAATCAATAGAAAAAAATAACTTCTTTTTATTTACAAAAAAAATCCAAATATTGGATGCTGTAAACAAAATTCACAATCTGTTCCCTCTAGAGTCTGTTTTCCATCAGCTCTTTTTCTGTCTGTGACAAAGCCTATAGTCAAAACGTTCCAAAAGAGCAATCCAAGGAGCAGTTTGCTGCAACAGGATGCCTTGCAGAAGGCAACAGTTGTAAGGAAATCTGAGGGAAAGCAAATCTGCACAGACTCCTACAGACTGCAGGAGCCTGCAGTGCTTTAGCCAAGCTGTCTTGAAATTTGCAGGCTTTTTTTTGTTTTGTTTTTTACTATTTATTTTGTTAGCAAACCATTATTACAACAGCAAAAGAGTACACTGATTTTCTTTTTTGCAAGGGAAACTCTCTGCATAAAGAAAACCATACAAAAGAATATATTCAAATAGGAACTGAATACGCAATTACAGTTTTTCCTTTTCTGTGCAGTTTTATCTAACACACTTCATTTTCTCAATAAAAAAAAAAAAAGCTTTTTTTTTTAACTGGTAGGAGCTTCTGACATGATGCAAACCAAGCATTTAATAAGAGGTGTTTAGAAGATTTGTGTGAAGGCCTTTGTGCAAGGTAAAAAAATATTTACGTGCAATAAGAGAAACTAGAAAAATATCATCTTTTTGGTCTTCTAATTGCCCTTCTATTTTTAGAAGAAATGTTCTTGCATTTGGGAGGACAGCTACATCTAAGGGAAAAAAAAAAAGCAAGCTACCCCATTTCAAAGCTCTCAGTTGTTTCATGATCGCTACATTTAACCAAGTTTAGGGCCCTGCTGGTTAGCAGTAAATTCAGCTGCGGCACAAACAGTTTTACTGTAATCAGGTCAATGTTTTTAATCAGTTCAGCTCTTTAAAAGGGGCACTGTCTCTTGCAGCACAAGTTCTAACCTTCCATCTGATTGGATGGGAAAAACGAAGTCTCCGAAGCAAGAATGTGGTTGTTAACTTTAAAAGTAGCAGTATGCTGAAGAGGAGGGGAAAAAACCAGTTAAAAAAAAAATCAGACTTTATGGAGGGGAAGGTGTGCAAACCGCAGAAATAAACCAGCTTTGAAAAGAGGTTCTTATTTTACTCTTGGCCTGAACTCATGCCTTCTTCCCACCTCTAACACCAGGCACCTTCTAAGCCACCAGTCACAAATAAAACAAAGCTCCACCAGTTCCACCACTTGATCATTAACATATGCAAAACAGATCCAGAATACCTATATAATATATATAAAAACATATTATATATGTATCAAAATGCAAACGCTGAAAGGTGCAGTTTAGCTCAGAGCCCTGCTGCATGCACTATAAGGTAACTAGCTGCTGTCAATCATTTAAAAAAAAAAAAAACAAAAAAAACCACAATAAAATTTGAGCTGAGAGGAAAGAAATCAAAACTTTCTTTCAAGCAACGGGAAAAAGAAAAGGGGTCCTTCTAAGGAAAAATACATCATGTCATGTACTATCGGTGTTCTGTGGTTGTGGCACAGCTATAGATTCTCAAACCCTTTTCAAGAGCAGATGACTCATTTATTTGCTGCAAATAGTTGTGGCAAGAGAAGACATACCACATTACCAGCTGATCCCATTTCCCCAGCCCTCCCCGTAGCTTCCGCTGGCAAACCCTCCCAGGAGCTGGAAGCAAGGGGAAAGAGCAGGTCGGGAGCACCCAGCCTGCACCCTCTGGGGCGCTGGAAGGGGAGCTGGTGGGGATTCCAGGGGATGAGCCAGGAGGCCGGCAGGAGGCTGCAGGCAGCATCGGAGGACGGGAAGGTGGGGATGAGGGTCTGCGAGTCAACGCCGGGAATGGCAACGAACCCGCTTTCACGTTTCCTGAAGGACTCGCGCAGGGAAGGTGCTTCAGTAAACAAATCCGGTTCCTGTTAAATCGCCTCCAGAGCGAAGAGTACAAAGCGCGACAAAAATAGATGTACCTTGCTGGCTCCGCAGGGAAAACACACTGCCAGGACATGAGTGCTCTCCCCTGCCCCTGCCTCCTCCAACACCAGACCCTGCCTGCAACCAGGCAGGGCACAGCGAGAGGTTTCGCTCAAAAGCCTGAATTCCCTTTTCTTTTTTTTTTTCCTCAGTAAAAAAAATAAAAAAATAAAATAAAAAAAAAGCAAAATATTAAGAGTCAAGTGTCACTTAGTCATTAGGTTTTCAAAGCCCAACAAAGAATTTAACACCTTCAGAGATGGCACTGAAGTGAAAACAACAGCGGAGGTTGATGATTTTTTTTTTTTTTTTTCCCCTGCCAGAATGCTTCTGCCAAGGGAAGTCTGCATATGGAATTTCTTGAAGTAGCAAAGTAGCAAATTTCATAGTGGTGTGAGTGATTCATTACCCAAACCTCACAGGCTTTCCAGCCCTGGGTTTTGATGCAGTCTGAAATTGTCAAGTTTCCTTCATGGTGNAAAATATATATATATATAAAATATATATATATAAAATATAATTTTAAGCAATCGTGCAACACTCTTAAAAAGGGTTCATTTCACATTTGCTAAATTCTAGTGGTCCTGGAATGCATAAAGCATTCGATTAAAAATACTCCTTTAAATATTAACAATTAGTGTTCAAATCACCAACTAATACAATATTCTTTAGCTGTCAGGGGGTTTAAATAAACCTATCTTTGATCCACGTTCCACTGAATTACACATCATGGAGGTATGCAGTCACAACATTAGTGGGTTAAATGTCAAAATGGCATTACAGTACAAAATAGTTTAAAAAAAACATCAGCTAGTCATATGTTTCTCCATCTGTGGAATTATTATGGCTCACAAGCAACCCACTGAATTACTGTAATCCTTGTTCTTGCAACCAAAGACATTATCTGAATCCCACCTTAATCCTGACTGGTTCATTTACTCCAAATTTCTCAGGTGTGGGTTAAAAATTCGCTGCAAGGTGCCCACTGTCCTATGACATCCTGTTGCAAACTGGAAAACACACAGTACTTTATTTAAACATTCCTTAATTGCTACATTTTCCTAGACCACATTAATATATATTGTGTGTGTATATATATAGATATACACCTATAACACATACATATATACACACACAAACATATATACACACATACACACACGTACCTAGGATAATAGCACACCGACATAACATTAACTCTATACAAGTATTTGCCAAGAAAAAAAATAGGGCATTTCCTCCACCACTTATTCACAAGCTTATGGTTTTTTTTTGTTTTTAATCCTTGTGTCCCTGATAAAACAAAATGCATGGTTAAACCACAAAACTATATCTTTTTTCTCACTTCAAATTTTATGAAGGCATCAGGCACTTTTGATTACGGTTGGTGTGTACAAATATAGCAACATCTTTCTTTTCTTTTATATATATATATACTCTACTGTATCTTCTTTGCTCGGTTAACTTATTTGTGAAATCTTTGGTCCGTGAGTATATTCTCTTTGCCACAGCTGGCTTTCCTGCATTCTCACATTTTTAAAATGTGAGGCATGCACACAGCTGGAAATAATGGACT
>VZSF01003754.1:0-18813 GCA_013398295.1 Chionis minor
TCCCTGCCGGAACCAGGACAAAGTGACAGATAAAAATGTCTAAAATAGATTTTAAAATATATACATGTATTTCCTTTTCTGCTAAGTGCATCTTCTTGATTTCAGAGCGCATTTCTTCTTAGCTCCTGTACTGTGATTCAGACAATCTGTGAAATGGGGGTGCACAGACTGCCTGATATACTTGCTTCCAGCATCTGAGGGGGAAGATGAGGGAAAAGGGAAAAAAAGTAGCAATTGTTAGACCTAAGACTAAGAGACCTTGCCTTACTCATACGATAGAAAAAAAAAGTGTATGCGGCTAAAAGGGGATAAAAAGAACATAACTTCCAGTCAGATGTGCCTCTCGTGAAAAATGACTAATTAAATGACAGTGGTAGCTTAAAAATAGACCTCGCTTTAATGGGAAAATATTTTAAAGGTCATTTAAAAGGAAATCAAGAAACCAGGAAAAATGAAGAGAGTATGACTGCCTGCCTGGGTTTTGTGATTTCTTAGAAGTAAATCTCATTTTAGGGGCAGCTTTCAAGAACGGCAGTGAAGCCCGGCACGCATACAATAGCCGTGCTCGTATCAACAAGCCCCATCTGAGGCTCACAAAGGGGCCGCAGAGGTCAGAAAACAAGCGCTGAGCGGTGGGCAGATGAACTCAAGTCTCTCCCGACCCTCAGGCAACCCCTCCTGCACCCACCACTTTCAGAAGGATCCACCCAAGATTTATCCCTGTGGAAGCAGGAGCTTGTCTGCCCTCACCCTCGCCAGGAGGGATGGTCGGGGAAGAGGAAATCCGCTGGCTCCCTGCAGCCACCAGCAAACACACCCATGCGTGCCCAAGCCCATCACCCGGGGTGGTGAGCCCAGGACCGCTCTGAGCACTGCACCGCTCATACGCTAGCAAAATGGGGCCACTTTGGTGCATTTCTTGTGTTGTTGAAATGCACGTCCTGGGCATCTGTAGGTTTACAAGGATGAGCTTTAGGGTGGCAACCGCTTTAGAGCAATGGCAACTGAAGAAATTAAGAGCACCCGTGTGGGTCAGCTCTAGGCCAGGAGCCCGTCTCCACTGTGCTTGCCAGTCCTGGCACAATGGGGAGGACTTACCGTTTTTGGTTCAGGTTCTCCTCTATTTCATAATCCTTTGCCATTTCTCTTCTGCAATTGCCCCAGTAGCTCGTACGCGCCAAATTATTTCTCAAACCGTGTGCCTGAAACACCTGCAGGATGAGGTTTTTAAAATCTAGTTTACATACTGAAAACATGAAAAGGATTAATGCAAAGGGGAAACGTTTGATCTCTTTCACCAAATAACCGTATCAAGAGCTCTTTTCAACGCCTTTTGTTGAAACATATAAAAGTCACGAACTTCTCAGCTGCCAGCCAAATATATCAGAGAGTATGGGCCAAATTGTTGCCCAGTGTAAGCTGATGTCCCTCTTCTCCAGGGACATGAACTGACTTTGGCCACACCTGGATTCAGCCTCTAGGGATTAACAAGGTGTTTGTATGACCTGTAATGCTGTATGTTCTGCAAAGAAATGGGATACAGGTGTTTGAAAACTTGTGAATGTATTTGAGAGAAGAAAAGCTAGCTCCTGAAATACAACAGATACCTCCAAGAGAAAGAGACTGACAGACTGTTCACATTTGATGTGATTAATAGGAAAAAAACACCCCACATCTTTTCTTAAAACCTGGGAAATTTTATTCAAAACCTCACTTTGCTCTGAATACTGTGATTTTGACTTCCTGTTTTTTGCTAGGGAAGGTTGCTCCCTGGTAAAGGAGATTTTCTCTTCAAGTCTCGTTATAATAACAGCAAAGCTTGATTATGGGAAATTCTCCTGAGCTGATGGCTTGAAGAGAAAGGAAGAGGTTTTTGACTTTAATTTTTCACCCTGTATTTTAATTTTGAGATCTTCCAGCTCATTTGGAGGGGTACTAAGAAAGGCAAAATTAAAATTATGAGGGTGCTTTGCAGCTGCAGTGAGGTTTATTACCAGGGCAGGGACCTCTGGAGGCCATCTGGTCCAACCCCCCGGCTCAAGCAGGGCCACCTAGAGACAATTGCCCCAAGGTGAGTCTATGCAGAACTTCCCAGTAATCCACTTTTTCAGGGCCACCTCTGAAAGTGAAGCCGGTGGCTCCAGAAAGGTGCTGAGAAGCAGCTGCTGGGCATCAGACCCTGTGCCCAGCCCCTAGCTGCGGCAGGATGGTGTCAAACACCACCCTACAAAATCTCCCCCCAGCCACCCTGCATCCTCTGGGGGCTGTGGCTCCTTCTCCAGATGCCATGGCTGTCCCGTGGTGTGTTTCTGGTGGCACCTAGGCCCAAAAGCATGTACCTCCGAGGCGGGATGTTGTGCAGATTTGGTGTCTAAGCCGCTGCTGTGGTCCCTGGAGTTCAGGGTGGTTCACAGGGCAGCGGCTGGGAGCCCCACAGCAACATCAAGGTGAGCCAAACAGCTCTTTAAATCTTTGCTGACCCCAATCCAGGATGAACCTGGGGGCAGCTGCATGGCAGGACTCCTCCATTTTGGGGCCAGCCAGGGTCTTCTCTCAGCTTGGTGTTTTAAATTATATTAAATCCATCAGTGTCTGATTTATCGTCAAATAATGGAAAAGAGATGCAGCAAGCCATTCCCTGCTCATCTGTACCCTGCTTCTGCCACAGCCCAGCACTCGGCTCTCTGTGATCTTGGACTGTGAGAGCTAAATACGCATTTATTTCCCCACTCCCCCCCATCCTCTCTGCCTGGGTCTTTGTAAGTCCTTTAAACATGAGAGAAGCGGCTGCTGCCACTGCTGTGTAACACTTGGTGCCTGTTGTAAATGTGGAACGGTTAAAAGTGTGTTCTCAACATGGTATTTCAACAAAAAAAGCCCTCAGTGGATAATAGGGCAAGCACATTTCTGAGCTTGGCTTCCCGGGGGAAGCCAGCTTGTGTGCTCACGGGGTGTGAATGCAGATTACACCCTCCCAGCTTTTCAATCTTTTTGCAAATCTTAATCAAACTGGACTGGGGGGAGAAGATGCAGAGAAATGAGTTCCTACAAGTTTCACGATAAGGGCAGCTGAGAAGAGGAAAGAAATTACCTAGAAATTACCCATCAGAGAAAGGCTGCAGCCTGACCTCACTGCCAGTTCGACGTGACAAAATCTCATGTGATGGGAGCCTGTACAAGTCCCAGCTGCAGGAGAACCTTCGGTCAGACTTTGCATCTTCCTGGGTACCACAATCAATTGACCATGGCGCACAAATGTGTCTTCGTTAGTTCCAGTCCTCAGGGGCCACATAAGCCAGCCAGCTGGTTCTGGTTGACACCCCAAGTCTTTCTGTGCCACACTGGCTCCCCCCTGGCCCTGGTGCAGCTGCCAGACTGGTGTGAAGGTGAAATAACCAGCCCAAGGCAGCAGTGGGACCACCTGTTTGCAGTAGGATCTTGGAAAGGAAAGAAAGGTCCGTCAGAAATGTATGGGCCCACAGTGCCAACTACCAGCGGGTTTCCCAAATACAAGCGGATTTTCTTTCCCCTTGGTACCAAGGAGTTTTATGCTGAGTTGACTAAATAAGACTTCCCAGCACAACAATTTCCCTGGAAGATTAGGAAAGTCAAATATTTCTTAGGATCTCTATCATGTCTGAAATCTCTTTATCCTGCATATGAATTACTTTTTTCCTGTTAAACCAACAGACGCACTAAATCTGAACCCAATGCTTTCCCTCCCAGCTGTTGCTGTTTCACTGCTCCCCTCTCTACTTAAAAACT
This sequence comes from Chionis minor, assembly GCA_013398295.1. Taxonomy (NCBI): domain Eukaryota; kingdom Metazoa; phylum Chordata; class Aves; order Charadriiformes; family Chionidae; genus Chionis; species Chionis minor. Next base: position 3,766 of record VZSF01003754.1, read on the forward strand.
TTTAATTTTTTTTTTTTTTTTTTTTTAAAGGCAAGAGCCTGAGAGAGGTCAGCTGGAGCATAAGTGCTCTGCTTTTGCCTTTCATTAGCACAAGTGATGGCTACCCACGGATTTCAAATTTGTTTCAGCTCTTACTGGGAGCTCTTTGCAACCTGAAGCAGGGATTGATTGTCGGTGAAGAGGCTCTGCGATAACAAAGGCAGAAGTCAGGCAGGGAAGGTCTGACATGTGAGCTGTCAGAGGCGGTGTCACCGCCAGCTGACCCATCATAAGACCGCCGGGGAAAGCCAACGGGCGCCCTGCTCGGGAGGTTCTAGTGCCCTGCTCCCCGCTAGTTTGTGCTTGGAAACAGATTGACTAACATAATAGAGTGATTTTGTAATCTGTCATAATACCATAAGCTACAGATCCACAGACTTTGACCCCTCGCAGGTATAATGAGCTCCTTTATTCAGCTGCACATGCTCTCTCGATGGGGGAGAGAGAGGGGGGCTTTTTCTAATTATATATCCAAAGCATATGTTTTGCCCAGAAACAAAGCATTATATTCATTAGTAAAATCCTATAAGCTAGGCTCTTTTTATTAGCCAGTTAACTAATTGACAGTTAAGAACCTGTATTAATATCATGGTGTAACCATGCAGTCACTTAATCTGACAGCTTTATTAAAATCATAGTATTGCTCTTCTAAGTTGCTACGGTAAAAGGCTGTAGCATTTGCATTAGAAACTCCGGTGTTTGGAAATAGATAGCTCAGCTGTGAAAAAAATCAATGTAACATCACACAAAGTGGTAGTCTCTGTTAATCCTTTGATAGAGTTGGAGAAGAACGCTAAAGATCCTTGCGTTGGTCTTTAAAAATGGGCTCAATCAATTTTAAGTAGGTTTTAGGAGCACGAAAACATGTGTTGGTACATGTTCCTTTTCCCTCACTAATTCAGAAAATGATCTAATTGCAGCAAAATACAGAGCATTACACATCTGAAAGAATCACGTGAGATGCTCGGTGCAGTTGGGGCAGGGGGTGTGTGCTACGCTGGGGAGAAGCGGGAGCCCAAGTACAGCTGCAGATGTGGCACTGAGCACAGCCCTTCCTTTGCTATGGCAGTTTGAACAGGTACATGATCTGTATAGGGAAAAGCTTAGAAAAGAAATACTGATAATGGAATCAATGTCATCACGGTATGACGACATTGTACAAACCAATCTTACATCCTGACCTCACCTAGGTAATAATTCTCTACAGTAGCCCATGTTTGAAAAGGTTGTGGTTGCGGATTTATGTCATGAATACAGTGCTTTCATGAGGAATGATAATAAAAGCTCTACAGAATTACATTATTCCCTTCATTATGCTTGCATACAGCCTCTGCATTTGGTTTACAGATCTTTATCACCTGGTGCCTGACATGTTAAGATGGAGAACACAATACAGCTTTGGGTTTGTCAGCCTGATAGTTAAAGGCGGGGGGTGGGGGGGGGGGAAGCAAACTGGAAATCAGTGAATGAAAAATAAATATGAAAATACATAATGGTGTTACAGATCTTTACTTCATACAGATTGGCAGACATCAAGGTAAAAAAAGAGCGTTTTAAAATACACCTCCAGCGAGCAGCAAAGCTGCCGGTTGCCTGGGTGTGCCCTCCCCATCGCAGCGGTGGGAGCTGTGCTTAGCTGGGCTGAAGCTATTGTGTATTTGCTGGCCCGGCAGGAATCACTGGGTGGTCAGGACCTCCTGGAGTGGTGGCCTGGCCCTATCCATAGCAAAGATGTGCATGTTCCCATCTGCTCTAGGTTGGGCTAAATCCTTCCAATTCAAACATTTACCTGCACTCCCTGCTTTCTGTGCCTGAATCTCCCATGACCATTATTTTAGCTCATTGAGCAGAAGATCAGAATCTGCCACCGAAGGCCATCTTACTTCTGATGCCTTGAGTGTGCAATTCAGGCAGACACTCAGCAAGCCCAGAGGTGTGCAGCTATAAGTTGCTGATGTTCTGTTCTGTCATGAGCTGTCCCAGCTCCTTACCAGTAAATCTCACTGCAGCAGCTGCCCCATACTGGGAATGTCAGAGGCTGGGCTGCTGCTGTGGTGCACCAGGACAGTTTCAGAGCGCTCCCTGGCTCCACCGCTTACAAAACAGGCTTCACCCCCATCTTCATTTATTGCAGACTTCCCATCTCCTGCCATGGGCAGCATTGAAGTACGTGTGATGGAGCTGTGTGGCCAGATGGATCCCGCTTGTTCCCGTTGTGTGAAAGATCTCACCTGGGATGGTAGGGACCAAGCGGAAATCACCTTGGCTGAGGGGGACATTTCTGACACAGAAGCGGGAAGGTCAAAGTGTCTTCAAGAGATTGTTGATTACACTGCAGGCAGGAAGGCTGTTCATGAAACAAAATAGTTTTTTGAAGCAAAGAAACCTCTCTACCAGAAGAAGAGGGCTAGAAGTGGGCGAGTATGCATGAATATAAGCACACTGGGCAGAGGCAACAGGAGAGAGCACATGAGCCTAGCCACCTCCTGTAGCCCGTTGCCCCCTCTCCCTGCTGTATCTAGTGCTGCTGTGCTAGGGATGTTCAGGGCTATGTCCTGGCCTAGGCCTTTTAGTATCCATCCATGGATCTATTGTCCATCTAACCCCTTTATTAACTTGCTGATACCGGCCGACTGTCCCAGCGTTGTGCAGCTGCCAGCAGCAGAAGTTCACTACCGTCTGCATAAAGAATGTCTGTTTTAAACCAATCTCCTGCTGGTTTCCTCCAGTTTCCTCCATGCTCATGTTGCAATGCTTGCGAGCAGCTCTTCCGCGTGGCTGTTGCTGCCAAAGCTTTGTAAACCTCCACCATGTCCTTTCTCGGCCACCTCCTCTGCGGAGTCCCAGCCTACTTCCTTGCTCCCTGTACCATGATGTTAAGATGATCTTCTTGGCCATTTCAGTTGCCCTTCCCTGTGCCTCCTCTAGCTCTGCTTTCTGTGTCAAGGGTATATACCAACAAGCGTCTGCTTTAGCCACAAATGAGAGGTGTAGACCAGTTCAGCCAGTAGGTACTATTTTTAAAGTCCCTTTTATTTTTGCCGTGACTTCTCTTTGATATCGATTGCTTTTTTAATCTTAATGAAAACCAATTTTTATCCTTTGCCTTCTGACGCTTTAATATAAACCCAGACGCTCTTGCCCCTTAAAAATAAGCAGAGGACAAAGCAAACCGGAGAACTGTAGTTAATTATAAATCATTAATGAAAGCTGATAAAAACTCTCTGGAAGCCAGCACAAGCCCCCATGCATAACATTGCATCCACGGTTTTGCAGCTATTTCCTGGGCAAATCTTGCACCGGCAGCAGCAAGGCAATGGGGTCAATGCGAATTTTGCCTGATCACTGACAGCATGATTGAGATTATTGAGGAATAAATAAAATGTCAGGAAAAGCCTTTCCTAAATATTCAAGCAATATTCATTAACGAAGCCCAGCCCATGGGCTGTGAACAGGCAGCAGCGTTATGCTGTGCTAAGCTGCTCTACCTTGGAGCAGGCTTGTGGGGTGGACCATAATATCATACTTCCTGAGCGTTTTCTGAGCAGCAGAGGAGTAAACAATACCTCTAATGCGAAATCAGAGGTAAAATGAATTAGGTGATGACAACCCTTTAAAAAGAAAAGGTATTTTGTGCGTTTCTGTGCAAAGACCGTTTGAGCTCTAAGCTTCATAATCAGCTTGGAAAATAGTTTAACCCGCAGGAATCTTTGTGACTTACTTTTGTCTTCCCCAGTTTGCAAGGTCAACTATCAAAAGAGATCCTGTTTGGAGAGCTCTGAATGCCAAGTAGTAAGCATAATTCACAAATTATTTTCTGTTTCTAAAGGCAGCGCTATTGCATCATCTTTAGGTAACATTTAAAAATACGGCACAAAATAGTTGATTTCAACAAAAATGGGAAACTCGGAGGAAAGGGGGGGACGGGGACTTTTCAGGTAATCCACTTACAGCATCTTTGTTGTGCCTATCCTCATAATACCTCTGAGTCCCAGTTGCTGGATTTAACTGCAACACTTACTAATTTACAGAGAAGCAGCAGCCGCACTCCGGCTTTCATTCTTAGTATTCCCAACATTAGTGCCCTGTTCCAATGCCTGTGAAGCCCTGCGGCAAAGCCTCCACCTCTTCAAGGGCAAACAGCTCACGGCTGCTCCCCCTGTGAAGCTGGGGGAAAGGGAGAGAAAGGGAGAGAGAGAAAGAAGAGAAAGAGACAAAGAAAGAGAGAAAGATGACAAAAGCAAAAGAAGAAAGAGGAGAAAGGTCAGCATTTTGGACCTAGATCAGTGGAAACCCTTAACCCCTAAAGCACTGCTCAGCTTCAGTATTGCATCCCCACAATTACTCCCTCGCACCCAACAGGAAAGAAGAAAGCAGGCCAAAACGCCAACCAAATTGATTCCTGATGTAACTCAATCATTAGATTTTCTGCTGAGGGCAAGGCTCCAGGGATTCACAGCCCCAACGCCACAGATGAGCTTATGAGGGGCATAAGAGCTTATCTTCCCATTCTCCTGGCTCTTCTGGCACCACACTTTGTTTAGGAGCTTTGTGGGGTTTCGGGCTGCCATTAACCTCTACACAACTGAGATACAAGCTGCCACCAACTTGCTCTAGTACCTTTTCCCTGAATTTGTCACCTCTTAGCAGGAACACCGCACAGTTCCCTGTCATGCCTAACTACCCACTGCATGAAGTTCTGCAGTAGTCAGCGCACTGCCCCAGAAATGTCCTTTTCCCCATCCTACAGATTTCCACACCGCTGCCCTTCAGCACTTCTCCCCTGCCACTTCCATCCCATCGCTGGCCCAATCCTTGTGCCTAGTCAGGAGTGGACCTACTGAAATTTATGTGGAAATCGCACCAAAATGTTAGAAAGTATGCCAAGGAGAATATGATACGTATCTTTTCGCACCCCTGTTTGGAAGCAGATCGGGCATTGGGGGACACAAGAATTTGATAATCCCAACCAGGGGGAGTTACACTCTTGCAGGCACCCCAAGAAGAGGTTAAAACATGGGACTTTTCTTCATTGTATGGTCACATTAGATGTGTTGTACAGCTCAACTCCTCTACGGTTCTTGGCAACTGCTAGTTTTATTCCCATCAAAACCAACACGCAAACTTGAAGGAAACGGGTCCACTGTAGTCCCGGGGTGGATCACTGGGACACCATTTTGAATCTGGCTTCTCTGCCAGAAATAAACAAAATGGCAGCAATAAAAAGTACCAGTGGGAAAGGCAGTGGTGTTTGCAGGGAAGTGGGTGCAGGCACTCACCTGCCCATGTGGAACTAGCTGCAGGGGCCTTCCCTCCCATGGTGTATTTCTCTTCATGAGAGCCTTTTTTGTGGTTCATGGCTCTTCAGGTTGATCACATGTAACTTTTGCTGACTGTAACTAACTGAGTGGACCATCTTATGTCACAAGACACACACAGAGGAAGAACATTTCTAAAAAAGCGGGGCCAAGCACTAAGGCTCCTGTGTGACACTGCCTGCAGAGTGGACCAGGAGCAGAAAGAACAAAGGCAGGGGTCTGTCTGGCCACCCAACACTGCCAGGCAGCCCGAGGTGGGTCCCATCTACACACCCAGTGCAGATCCTGCTGCCTTTTTCATGCCTGTAGCTTTTCCACAGCTGCAGGTGCTTCTGAAGCTCTTACAAAGAGCTATTTTGTTAGCATTGCGTATTTCAATAAAACATGCCATGCAAACCTGTTATCTTCTCTGTTTCTCACCTACACACACTAAGAGCCTTCTTCCTTTGTTGGTTTAATGACCCAGATATGCCAGGCTTATATAACAGCACATTGAATTTTGCTGGCAACTAATATACCTATAAAACTGGCAAATTAGTGGAAATCCATTCCCTTCTTATCAGACTTGTTTGGCAGTGGCGTGAGCTGGAGAACTTCCCAGCGCTGTGTTGGGTTGATATTGCTACAGAAAAAAGTTAGTCGAAACTTCGCACTAGAAGCTTAAACATTAATAGCTAGAGTAGCCAAAGCCTATAGATTGTGGTATATGAACTGTAACAACCATATTACAACGTGCTGAATATCTAACTACAGAACCAGCCGAAACCGACCTAAGAGGATTTGGAACAGGATATAGAATGTATATTATGTAAGAAGATGACCACTTAGCAACTGCTTAGTAACTAAACAGCATGCAAATCAAACCAATAAAAAGCAAGAAGACCCCAGGCCTTAATATTACTATTTGTCTGAACTGTTACATGAGGGGTGAGGAACTTAGATTGTAAAGGTGTAATTTCCCAGGGATTTCTTTGTTCAGAAGCACCCAGCTCGAGCTGTAGCGCTATTAATAAAAAGGACTTTATAGAAGAATCTCTTTTCAACTTATTGATTCAGCGGAAACCTAGAGTCAAACCCTGTTGTGGTGGCTGGCATGCGTAATTTCCATAATGGTTTGGCGACCCAGATGGGACTCTAGGCAACCACCACCGGATGTCGAATTCTCTTGTCTCCAAATGCCCAGCTCCCGGCACCAGGTAAGTTCACCTGGGAACTTTGATGTGAGGTGCCAACCGGTGAGTGTTAAAATTCCTCTACTAAATTCTTGGTATTCTGTGTTTGAGTGGATCCAAGTCCCATCTTGGAAGCGTGCTAGCAGAGGTGTGCATGGTCTGATCAGCGCAAGGTGCACAAATTTGGCCTACAGATATGGAGAATATACCCAGCATAGAGAAAGGGATGCCCTTAGCCGACCTACTAGAAATTTGGAGGAAAATGGCACTGTAAGTCTATAGAAAAAAAAAGAGTGTTGTGTCAGGAGAAATGACGGGCAATGACTGGATGAGGGGTGGCCCTGTGAATGATCCTTTGACCAAAAGAAATTAACATCACCACGACATATTTTGGAAGATGAAAAGCCTTATCAAATAGATTTTTTGGCATGTATGGGACAAGTGAACATATGACCGCCATAAAGAAGGTGTTCGGAAAGTTCACAAAGAAGCTGGGTTACTACTCCAGCTGCAGCAGTCGGAAGTGATCCAACAGATATACTTGTAGAATCTGCTCCCCACTTGGCACCACCTTCTCAGCTTTCTTCTAACCCATCTTTTGCTCCTGCTTCTGCCACTCCTCCAGCTACTGCTTCTACTAATGTTCTTCCAAATCCAGCTGTGTTGCAGCCTGTAGCAGGGAGAGCTAATGCTCCTCATCCAGTATCACATGTATTTACTAACCAACCCTGGAATCCTGGAGATGTAGTTGTGCGGGAAAGTAAAATGCCTAGATTGAGGTAAGATGTGGATCAGTTTGCCTGATTATTTTCAAACATTTGTACTGGATGTAATCCATCATGGGGGGATAATAAAATATTATTGAAGGAGCTATTTCAATCTGATGAAAGGGATAAAATAATTGAAAAGGATGCAGAATTGATGCAACAGGCTGGGGACAATAGGAATCCTTGGCCAGCAAAGGATTCAAATTGGGATCATAATAATGTACGAGACAGAGCCAACTGTCGGACAGTGATTCAGAGCATAGTGGAAGTTATTAGGGCTTGTAGAGAACTCGGAGTAAACTGGGCAGAAGTACAGGAAAGTAGGTAGAGGCTAGATGAACTCTAGTGACTGTTGGGGATGATTACAGTGAGCTTTCTTAAAATATGGAGGAATTACCCACAGAACTTCAACAATGAGCTAGTGGCAAGTGTATTTGTTGATCAAGCTGCCCCAAATATGTGGAAATATTTTAAAGAACATGTGCCTGGGTGGCAAGGGGAGACATTATAAAAGATCCCAAGTGTGGCAATGTTTATCTTCAATGAATGGGAGAAAAAACATAGAGCTGAACTCTCAAAGGAAAAGAAACAGCATCAAGAAGCCAGTCTTTTAGCGGCAGCAGTGGCACAGGGTTTACAACTAAGAGGGCAAATGACAGATTTCCCCCTCCGAAAGAGCAAAACAGGGGAAGAGGTAGGTCAGAACAGAGATTTTAAAGAGGAAGGAGAAGACTTGGAAATAACTGGTAGGAAAAGTGTCATTACTGTGAGAAACTTGATCACTGGCAAAGAGAATGCCCACTTCGTCCAAGGGGACCTCGAAGGGAACTGGGTGTGGGAGGTGTAAGAGAGGAATCAAGAAGTAATCCACAATGGCTGGAGGCAGGGGGCTCAGAAGATTCTGTGGAAGTTGGAGTCTACAGGATGTGTAAAGCTCAGATGAATCATAGAGGATGTATAATTGGGAAAACAGAAGGAAAGGAAGTTGCATTTTTAGTCGATGCAGGAGCAACACAATCACTTTTAAATTTTGTACCGAAAGGATCTGTATCACAGGCCACAGCATTAATTCAAGGGGTAGCAGGAAAAGGACAACATGTTTTAAGTAAACATTTACTATTAACAACAGGAAATAAAGGGGTGTGGGGAAGATTCGTAATAGCGGAAGAGTCCCCAGCTTGTTTATTAGGAAGAGCCCTCCTCCACACCCTGGACGTACATCTATCAGCCAGGGGTACTGATTTGATAAACGCGGGGGTATGTGTAGTATCCCAAGTCCAAGATCCCGACCTAGAGATATCAAACCCCCTGGAAGCAGTGCCTAGGGAATTGTGGAGTAAATCGGGAGCTGCCGTAGGATTGCTGAAACCGGCACAGCCGAGACGTACCAAAACAAGGGGAGGGCCGCCCTCTGCTGTACAGCAGCGTCCTGGCGCCGGGAAGCAGGGAAAAGGATTAAACCACAAATAGACCAGTGCCTTGCCCAAGGTAGGGTGAGAATCCCCATCTAATACCCCAATGTTACCCGTAAGAAAAAACAGATTGGGTAAAGATGGGGATCCCGAGTTTCGATTTGGTCAAGATTGGAGAGCGATTAACCAGTACGTTATTGTCCCACAGCCCGTAACGCCAGATCCCTCTACGGTGCTCTTGCAAATCCCACATCAGGCCAAGTGTTTGACTGTCACTGATTAGATCTCAGCATGCTTCACTAGTCCTGTGGATGAAGAAAGCCAGCCCTTGTTTGCTTTCACTTGGAACACACAATAGTTGATGTGGACTCGCCTTCCGCAGGGGTTTACCTGGGTTTCCCACCATATTTTCTCAGCTATTAAAAGAAGATTTAAAGGATATGGAGTTACCTGGTGGATCGGTTTTGGTGCAATATGTAGGTAATTTACTAACAGCTAGAAGAAACTGTAATGACTTTTTAAAAGATACTATACATTTACCTACTACCTTAGCAACGAAGGGACATCGCGTATCTCCATCCAAGCTCTACCTGTGTTAAAAGGAAGTAAAATATCTGGGATTCATTTTAAAGAAAGGACAGCGGGTAATAGATCCAGAAAGAGTAAAAGCTATAACTGAAATTCCCTGGCCAGTTACGAAAAAACAGCTACAAGGGTTTTTAGGTGCAGTTGGGTTTTGCCAACCATGCCAGGGTTAGAGGAACTACCCAAACCTCTGACAAAAGCAACAAAAAATGAAGAAATGGAACCCATTACATGGGGGTCAGAGTGGGAAAAAGCCTTTAGAGCTATAAAAGGGGCCTTGGCTTCAACTCCAGCTTTAGGACTTCCAGACTACACAAACCCTTTTGACCTGTATATACAGGAACAAAAAAGGGTGGCTAGTGGAGAGTTAACGCAGAAATTGGGCCTCGTCAAAGATTTGTGGCATATTATTCTGTTCAACTGGATCTGGTGGCAGCTGGAGCTCCAATGTGCATTACATCAGCAACAGTGGCAGCTACAATAGTGGGAAAAAGTTGATTGTCACTATTAGGGCACCCAGTTACGATCTATGTGCTGCATGAATTTTAATTACTTCCCAAGCAATACGTGACACAAGCCCCATCTCCCCAATGTGCACACAAACTAACTCTTTTAAATGCAGATAATGTGACTCTAAAGGAGTGTAATGCATTGAACCCAGCAACACAACTACCAATACCTGGAGAAGGGGAAGAGCATCACTGATGTGACACGGTGATCCAGACTATTAGTAAGCCACGAGCAGATCTCACTGACATCCCTTTACAAAAACCAGACCTTGCTTTATGCACAGATGGATCGTCCTACTATTTAAACAGGCAATGAAAGACTGGCTATGCAATTGCAGCCCAATGGTGGGTTACAGACGCCAGACCCCTTCCAGCAACGGTTAGTGCTCAAGGGGCAGAGTTAATTGCGTTAGCCACAGCGGCTCCCCTGGGAAGCAGAAAGAGAGTAACCACCTATACAGATTCAAGGTATGCATCGTTAGGCATGCTAACGGGGGTTCTTACCTCCTCAGGAAAAGCTGTGGCTAATGGAACAGAAATTCAGGACTTGTTGGATGCAATTCAACTTCCCAAAGAGATTGCTGTGGTTCCTTGTCCAGCCCGTACAAGGGACACTACTGTAATCAACAAAAGGAATGCCTTAATTGATGCAGCAGCAAAAGCCACGGCTCGTCAGCCCACGGTGAAGATTATGGTAGTTACTTTGGACAAGAGATCATGGACTGATGTTGGCCATCCAAAAGAATTATGCCAATCAGATGTGACAAGTGAAGAAAAGGAACAGTGGGAAAAGTTGGAAGCAATGGAAGATGAAGATGAAATATGGACAACAGGGGGAAAACATTTCTTACTGAAGAAATACTTGATGACTATAATTAGATGGTCCCATGATAAAGCCCATGGAGGAATGGAAGCAGTGGCTCATCAAGTACAGCAAGTATGGGTGGCCCCGGGTATCTATGCAGCCACTAAAAGAATTACTAATACCTGTCCTACCTGTCAAAAATTCTCAAATATTAAACCTGTGCATGAATTGGGAAATCAACCATGGACATTTTTCCCATTCCAAAGATTGCAAATAGATTATGCTGAAATGCCTGCAGTGTGTGGGGATATAAGTATTTGCTAGTGGTAGTAGACCAATTATCAGGACAGGGTAGAGGCTTTCCCAACAAGAAAAGCAACACTGGAGGAGTAATAAAAGCTCTCCTTAAAGACAATATTCCTAGGTACAGAGTACCAAACTCTATTGAATCAGATGGAGGACCGCATTTCACTGCAGAATTAATCTATTGACTTTATAAGGGTTTAGGGATAGAAGAAAGACTACACACTCCTTATCAGCCTCAAACATCTGGACAACTGGAAAGAATTAATTTTTAAGGACAGAATAGCAACAATTTGTTATTTGGGTTAAAATGGCCAGAAGCATTACATTTAGCCTTATGGGACATTTGGAAAGCCCCAAGGCAACCCTTGGGACTATCACATGCCGAAGTTCTTTTTGGGACACATTTAGTTATACCGGGAACTTATATCCCAGCCAAAACCAGCCTCTTGCATGCAGATGAGCGTTTAAGACGATAGTCTAAATTCACAAGAAAGTTTCAAAATGCATGCTCAGTGGTATCACCCACACCTACAGAGATAAAGGTACACAATTTGCAGTTTGGGGATAAAATTATAATGAAAGTATTTTCCTGTAAATCTAAACTGGAACCGAGGTGGGAGTGGCGGCACACTGTCTTATTAAGTTCTTACTTTGCTGTAAAGGTTACAGGGAAGGAAGCCTGGATCCACCACTCCCACAGTAAATGGCTACCTGAGGATCACTTAGCAGATTAACAACAACCAGCGATGGAGGAATCTATCACGATTGCTACTTTGAAGACTGAAACCGTTTGAACTTCTGAAGGACGAATAAAAAGGACTTTATAGAAGAATCTATTTTCAGGTTATTGATTCAGTGGAAACGTAGAGTCAAACTCTGTTACGGTGGCTGACGTGTAGTTTCCGTAACACCATCTGCCGGCCAGTCCCTACCTCTGGAAATGCCTGCTCTCCAGACTCCTTTGGCTACAGGAAGGCTGTCCACCACCTCTCGGATCAGGAAGGTCATGACATCTGGGACAGGAGATCCCATAGCCATAGGCTTATCTGCTACATTGTAATTTCTATTTCACAGTCATGAAATTTTCTGTTCTGTTTGGAAACTACGTATCTGTTACAGCTGAAATGTTGCTTCTAAATTTCACCATTCCTACCCCCTACACCAATCTGACTGTCAATTTTGGTACCTTACTGTGTTTGTTGTTGCTTTTCTTCCACAGAGAAAAAAAAATCTTTCTCCCGACAGTAATTTGGGTTTCTGGCTCGTGTGGTTAGGAATTAAAGTAGGATTGAGCTCAGTAGGCTGCATTTTGCTTCCCTTGATAAAAGCCTGTTTGCTAGAGGCGATCAGCAGCTGACAATCTCCCATGAGATCAGGAATGTCACCGGTGGATGCGCAGGAGATGCTGGTGACTGTGAAACCACAACGCAAATGACCATGAGCGTAACACTGAACAATCTGGTGGAGGGTGCTGAAGGGAAGCCAGGCAAAACACGGAAGCGTGCCGAGATGCCGGGGGCAGCCACCATGGCCACAGTAACCCATTTGTGCTGACCCTGCCCCCGTGAAAAGGGCCCAGTATGACAGTGCTGTGTTGCGAAAGAGTGCTTTTCTGAGCTGACACAATAGGTGCTTGAAGTATTCTGAGGGCACTTTTGGAAGATCAAATTCCTCTAGCCTAGAAATAGTTATCTACTGGGGAGTTCCCATAATGCTATCTTCACCTCCAGTGGCCCCTGGTGCCACTGAAATACAAGGTGTCTTTTGGTTTTTTAACCCGGATGACCTTCCAGACAGACTGGGGGTGGAAAAAGCAACATTGCTTCTCCCTTTCCACTAGGACGCAAGGGATCAGCAGCACTGTTTGTGGGGAAATCACATACATAAGGAACAGCACTCAAATAAACCGTTGGGGTTTCTGCCTGAATGGCCTCTGCTCACTGCTATTCAACTACTGGGCAACACACCTCCTGCCTGGGGAGCCCTGCTCTAGCAGAGCCAGACAGCAGGAATTATTTTTTCAGGCTTTCCTTTCCAGCGGCTCCTGGCTAATAGCTGGAACAGGTTGGCAGGGGGAAAGCAGAGACAGGATGAGGCCAAGAACAGCCCTCTAGGATTCCCTTAGTAGGTCAGTTAATGCCACAGGCAACACCTTCACGAGCCAACAGGGCAAAGGATGGCGACGGATATTGCCAGCAATTGATAAAAAATCTATAGCTGGGCTCCAAAACAGTGGCATTAAGAAGCAGTCTCATCGTCTGCAACACGAGCAATGCCTGCTTTCCTCCGGATCCAGCTCCTGCGATCGGCTGGAGGCATCCACTGGAGATTTTCTACAGGGCACTTACCCACACTGTCTCCCGTGTGGATTCTACAGCGTCTAGTAAGATTTTAGCTCACCCACTGCTGGGCCATCAAGCCAGTGCACCCACAAGCCTTCCTCATCTAACAGGTTGGTTTCACAAAACCTGCAGGAACTTGGTTGTCTTTTGAGAGCTCTGCCCCTTTATCTGACTGAAGTAACAGACTCAGTGGCTGAACACAGTTGCAGAAAGTTTCTCTGCTTACAAAAATAGGCTAAGTACATGTGCAGTTTTTTATCTGTCTTGCCTCTTTTTTTACCGTACAGAAGCTTTTCTCTGCCTCACGAAAACATAAAGGACTACACCCACAGAGGGAGGTGAGTTTCATGCATTCAAGTATCTTCCAAAACAGCTACTACAAGAGCTGTCGTCACTGCAGAAGGTGTATAATACTCAAAGGCAGTGTATATAGCAAAAGGCATAGAGGGAAATATCTTAAAGTTTGCCAACGAACTCTATAAGGATCTAATTGGTAACAATTATAAAGACTGTCAATGAAAAAAAAAAAGCTTGAAAAAACTTTTTAATTAACACAAAAAACTTTTCTCAGAAAAATTAAAGAGATTTATTCCATCTATAGATTACTGTATCGTGGCACCAGGACATTTGGTAGCACTCAACTGGTTATTTCCTTCTTCTTATTACCTTTCTCCCCACTTCCCACATCAGAGTCTTCCTTAACGTTGGGACAGCACTTCTTTCCCACCAAGGTATGCCCAACGCCTCCCTGGCCATTAATGTTGGGATCAATGCCAACACAGTATCTGCCTTTTGATTTCACACCTTTACAGTCACACCCTCTTGTAGAGTATGATCACCCCTGCAATTAAATTCAGAATTAGACACGTTTAAAATGTTTGCCCTCACATGGCTGCTCAGGGTCCGCCCTCCAAATCCTGAGGACTTTGTATGCCTGAACCACTTTCCTTATCCAAGTTTTGACACCATCTTAAGAACTCTGTGCCTTTTATTCCCTTATTTACCCCCTGAATGCTGCCTGCCAGGCTTCTACCCTCATGGCCTTCCTCTCTTCCCTTGCCAATGGTATTCCTGCAGCCTTCCTGGCTCCCGTCCCCCTCGCAGACCCCGCTGCCCCCAAGCCCAGCGCAAACCCCAGCTGCTTCCGCAGATCAGCCCCTTTTGGGTCCCACTCGGGATAAAACCAGCACTGCCCCCACAAGCTGCCTCCCGCCACTGCAAGACGCCGGTCACGACTCTCGCCGGCCTCCAGGCCCCAGCAGTTCCCGGGGACGGCTATTTCGCGCGGGGACGAAGCCAGGGAACAACGGGAGGCGGCCGGGCCGCTACCCCGGGGCAGGGGCGCCATCTTGCGGGGAAGAGGCGGCGGCCCGGGGGCAAGGCGGGGATCAGGCCCCCCACCACCACCTTCGCTTCCCGCAGGGACATCGCTTTCGGCCACCCGCCCGCGGGAGCCGGGCGGGATCACAGCGCCCCTGGAGACGGGGACGGGGACGGGGACGGGGACGGGGACGGGGACAGCACAAGCCCGCCGCGCCTTCCCGGCTCGCCTCATCCGCCTCTCGCAGCGCGGGGGAAGGCGAGGGGCGGGGCTTCCGGCGAGCCAATCAGCGGGCCGAGCGAGGGGGGTGAGGGTGCGCGCGCGCGGTCACCGTCCGTGACGCCACAATGGCTATGGTGGCTGCACAGTGACACGTCTCCTTCCGCGGCGGCGTCCGGGAAGGGGGGCGGGGCGGGGCGGAGCGCTCGTTCTCGCGGGATCCCCGGAGCGGCTGTTGCTCGGTCCCGCGCGA
>VZSF01003754.1:19234-170614 GCA_013398295.1 Chionis minor
TTTTTTTTTTAATTGTCTTCCCGGGCTGTTTCGGGGCGGGTGACCTAAATTTTCGTCGTGGGAAAAGAATAAACTATTGAACGTTGTTTTGGAGTTGAGGCCAAAGAGGAAAAGTTACCAGGCTCTGCTTTTACATGCTCTTAAGGTCACACCGAGGGTGAAAAATGGGGCTTTAATTTTTTTCCTGTTGCAAGTCATGCAGTGTCCGAAGTGCTTGATTTCGGTTCCACCCTTTGGGATGATGTTTCGCGGCCCGAGCGATGTTGGAAAGTTTCTCTGAATACTTCTACATTGCATTTCCACAGTTATTTCCCCCTTTGTCTTTCCTGCATCGCTCTGTTCTTGGAGAGGGAAGGCATTTTGCTGTATAGGCTGCCAGAAACACATTTTTAACTGCAGTTTTGACATGAAAAAGGATGTAGAAATTGTGTTTAAAGACAGGATAGTAAACGCTCAGTAAACTAGGGATGCTTGATGCTGATTCCCATTGCTGAAACTACTGACCTTTTAAGAACGCTTGCGCTTTGCGATCTGAGAAACATCCCTTTTGTTCACTGCGTCTCTTTTACATTCAATATCTGGTGGTTATTTAGTGTTTTGATATGCCATTTTAAATGGCTTGTGTGGTTCTGTTTAACCTAGTTTTATATACAAAAGAAATACTCAACAATGAAGTCTTACTCCTATACCGTCTAGCAAGGAGTAAATAGAAGAAAAATTGATAAAACAAATGTTTTGGTGCTAAATCATGGCTTTTTACAATCTTGGTTACTGACAAACATGCCTGGGGCTTTTGACGGGGCACTGGCTAAAGGACCTCTTTGGAGGATGGATCTCTGCCCGTCAGATACTACCTGTTGTACAGCTGAGGAGTTAGTTCTTCCTGTTGTAAAGAAAGGTTTCTCTGCCTTGTCTTGCAGAGTCCTGACTGTTGCAAGAGGGAGGCGTTACTGCTGTTGGAGACATTTTGTAATCTTTGGGTTGTTTTTAAGGAGCAGGAGATGAGAGAGAGAAGACAACTCTACTTCTGTAACCTTTCTCTGAGCCTCAAGATTTTTGTTTTCTTTTTGTTCTGGGA
Organism: Chionis minor; assembly: GCA_013398295.1. Lineage (NCBI taxonomy): Eukaryota > Metazoa > Chordata > Aves > Charadriiformes > Chionidae > Chionis > Chionis minor. Next base: position 20,313 of record VZSF01003754.1, read on the forward strand.
GAAAATTGCTCTTTCTCTTGCATGTTTTACTTCCTCTGTAGTTTTTGGCAGCTGCTTCTTGGGAAAACTGATGTGACTTGGTTGAGATGCTGTGCAGAATGGTATGGCCAGCAGTGACACTCAGTGCCGTGAACTCCACTTTCAAGGGGCTGACAGAAGCAGGAAAAGCTGTGGAAATGCTGTCAAACTTGGAAACCATTTACTAGCCTTATATTTGATCTTCAGATATCCTTACAGAATGGCAGAAAATGAAAACCTAGCTTTGGAATATGGCTATGTGGATTGTACCCAGTTTCCAAATAAGTCTGCCATTCAGCATTACTCATTTCTTTCCCTCTAGCCAGCGTTGTCGAGTGTATGGAGGGCCTGCTGCATATCGTTCTGCAATTAGTGCTAGATTCTTACAAAGCTGTGTCAGACCATACTTTCCAAAACCCAAGGTAAATTTTATTATGCTGCTGTTACAAAAATGAGTCAACTAAGTGAAAACCACCAGGCATGGCGATGAATGGAAATGAAAGAATGATTCCTGCCTCATAATTGTCTTAATGGATTTTAAAATGTGGGTATAGTCCAGTTTTTAGCGTAAGGTTTAATAATGTGCTTGCAGTCTCCTGCTTGAGTTCTGTTCTGCAGGCTCCTTTTGAATAAAGAGCTGAGGTGTTGTGCAGATCAGCCAGGACTACTGGAGCGCTCCCATGCTTCATTGGTGGTGTTGTAGTTGCTTAATTGTATGGCTCTTGCGTGACTCCCTTCCCGCAAAATCCTCTGAATAGTCTTCACGCAACTTTGTATTTATTCAACCATACCTATTCCAGCATTTGAACTGGATTTCAGGAATAAATTAAAAACTTCTGCTGATGCAAAGTACTGATTGTTTAGCCATGACTTCTTGTTTTCAGAATCGTTCACTAAAAAAAACACCCCAGCAACTCAAACCCAAAACACATGTGCAATTTTGGAAGCTAAGAGAAGACCTATGTCTTCAAAAGAGAAATTTTCCAGCACTGCTAGCTTCTGATTACTGTAATGAGCAGGAAAAATCTAGACTTCTATAAGAGATATTTATTTTGATGCTAATTTAGAGCATCCGAGTTTTCCGACCAGTGAGGCACAGTACAGAGCCAATCTGAATAAGCTGTTCCAAAACCTCTGCTCCCTCCGTGTAGGACCAACTAACATTTTTGTTCTAGAATTGTGTTTTGTCCTACCTGTGCTAGAGAGTCCAGTGTAGAGATGCCTTTGTGGCCCTGGGCAGAGTTGGTGGGGTCCAGGTGAATGAGAAGACTGGATTGGAGAGAACATTTGAAGTAAATCACGTGCCTGTCCTCCTCGCTTCAAGACCCATTTGCAATGCGAACCGGAGCACCTGAAAGATACAGAGCAGATTCCTTTTTTTGGCGAAAACTAGGTTGGAAGATGTGCTTCAGTCATGTTGTTTTGTGAGAGCGGACTGGAGCTGGTCTGAAGCACGAGTGAAATGCTTGTGGCGGGGAGGTAGAGTCTTTGGTGCCTGCCATTTTCTTCTACAAATGCGCTGCCATCGCGTCCTGGTACTTGATAACAGTAGAGAGCTCCAGCAGAGGAGGAGGAACGAGAGTGCAAAATGTTTCCGGCTCTCTTCAAGTGAGGCTTGGCACCAAAAATCTGGGAATTGCTGATGGTCTGGTCTGTAGCATTGTAAGATTTGTTCTGTGCTCTAGGTTTTTGGTAAATGCCCGTAAGGTAAATTAAAGGGGGGAAAAAAAAATAATCAGTGTTTATTTTTGCCATAGTGAGGATTGGAATGTAAGAATATATCTATACTGCCTTACTATTTAGAGAAAACTCAAAATATGTTACCTCATGACAGATTTTTAGCAGGATAGTTTTTTTGGCAAGCTGTTAAGATTTTACTCTTGGTTCTTTTTAAAATAAACTTTTGAAAGGCCTCAATACCACTGTCTTGAAGAATAGTAGGATATAACTTGTTGTCTCTCTTGAGTCCAGAGTAAAATTTGAGCTGCTTTTATTTTCTGGGTGTCTAAACCTGCTTTCTCCAGGCATTCTGAGAGAATCTGTATGAAGTGTTACTGCAGCCTGCCATAGGGATCAATATTCATATTTGGGAGGATTTTTCTGTGGTGTGGTAGTCACACTGTGAACTGTCCTATAATTTTATTACCTCAGCTTTGATAACAAGCAACTAATTGACTTTATAAAATATATTTGTCCCGATGACTTTATCTCCTCGGTGTTCATTGTAGAGCTGATAAGGCTCTTGTAAAAGGTTAATTGTTCAGCTTTGTGTCTTGGGCTGCAGTTTCATAACTGCTTCAAGGTAGCAGCGCTCTAACAGAGTAAGTCTTGTATTTCTTGCCCTCCCATGTGCCAAACAGAGCACCTGAGCTGTGTGGGGAATTGCAAGAAACTCATTTGAGCTAAAATGAATTTTGAGCTTTTTTTTCTGTCTGTCTCTTCATGTGTATTAGTTTCTGGGTATGATTCACTTTGTGGATGTCTGGGGTGATGCAGGATGTGACTTTGAGCTGGGAGGGTAGAAGACTGATTCCTTCAGTGGTGGTGATGGTGAAACTGCCGTGTTGTCTATCCTTGACTTGTATCTGTAAAACATATATGTGTGTTTTATTATTTAAAAATAACCCAAAAAACAGTTCATGTATTTTGTGGATTGCCTCTGTTTTGGGTAAATATTGGCATAACTTTAGCATAACTATTGCAAGGATTGTTCTTGAATTGGAACAAAAAATACAGTTGCCAAAAAGTTATTCTGGTCCAGATTCACTTCTTAAATAAAAATATTTTCTGAAAAGGGATTTTTTAAGTTGTTTTTCAAAAAGTTAATTGTGAGAGTTGAAGAGAAGATGTTTTTTCTCAGCCTTTAGGGATGGCTAAGTGTCGAGTATCTTTGTGTTGTTGGACTTGCTTTGAATCAGTTTCACTGTAGGCTTGTGTTGGATCATCATGAGCATCTAGAAAGGAAATGGAGAGCAAGAGGTGATTGAATTTAGTTGGATAATGTGCCAGTTCTTGCACAATGCGGGTATGTTTGTTGAACTTTGTGTACTTTTTGACTTATACCTGTACTGCTGAATTGGAACACGTGATTATAAAGCTGTGCTGAAACAGGTGGTCATAGAGTGTGATGTACTTCATAGTTAAGTGCAGGTATCTGTGAAAGCTTGTCATTTTGTCCAATTTTTGAATTGATTTAGGTCTACATTAAATAAATTACCCTGGTTTAGGGCACTGGGTATTCATAATGTGTTACAAAGCTGCTGGAAAGAAGTCTCTCTCCTGAGTCTTTTACAGTAACTTGAACAAAACAAGGTGTTGAAAACAGTTCAAAACCCCCAACGAATAATAGCTGTGAATGCAGGGATAGTGTTAATGAAAGTTTTCTCTCTGTCTCTTCTATGAGAGAAAAGAAGCTGTAGGAGCTATTCCACTTGGAACATAGATTTTACTTCTTGAAGTGAGAACAGAAAAACCTACTGTAGGAATGGGGGGGTGGGGGGGGAGATGAGCTGCTGCGTTTTCCTGTCTAGGAAAAAATATCAATATGAAATGGATAAAAGCTGTTCAATTTACTTTCATTGTGATAGAAATCCATATAAAGTGTGTGTGGGGTTTTTGTGTTGGTCCTGTGTCCCCTCCACCCCCAGCTGTATGTTGTCCTGTTGCTCATTAGCCTTTTTCCCCCCGCACCCTTCCCTCTCAAATGTTTCTGAGATGTAGCTAAAGTTTTCTTGAAGAACACTGAGCTAATACAAAGAAAAACTTAAAAAAAAAAACAAACAAAAACCTGGTTAAAGGAAACTACTCCCTGCTAATCTTTGAAGATGCCATGCCTGTGGGAAGTAGCATAGGCTGTTTGAGAACATCTGTTCTAGTCCAGTCTTTTTGTATTGAGGCAGGGCAAAGTACAGAAATACTTACTAGGTGACTCTTAAAAGGGGTAATAGAATATAATGGTGATACTTAAATACTATTTTAATTATTTTTTACTGTATTGCTGTTTTGAAGCAGTGGGGTTTTTTGCCTATGACTATAGATAAGGCAATACTTGGTACCCATGTTCAAAACCTTGAAGTCTTGAGAAAGTCCTTGTGTAAGGTTTACTGTGTTAACAAGCATAGTCCTCTATGTCTGCCCTGTCACTGTCTGTCCCTGTGTAGCAGTGTAAATGTGAAGGTTTGTCTGTAGTTTTTTGTTGTGTTTTTGGTCTGTAGATCTCGAGGCTGTCTTCAGAGATCCACATTAATCCCCTGCTTTAAGATGGAAGTAGAGGAACTGAGGTTACAAAGTTTATTTGGCTCTTTAAGGACAAACAGTGAGTCTGCAACTTGGATGTAACTCAAGCCGATGTAGAGAGTGCAGGCGGCATTTCTTCAGTTTTATTTGTAATGGAGTAATGAGCGCTTGTACCTTACCGCAGCAGTGGGAGAGGAAGGGCATCTGGGTACTACCTAATACTGCTGCTCCCGCTCTGGGGTAAAACTCTTCTGTGCTGCTTCTAACCCTCTGGTGAGACAAGATTGTTTGGAATGGGTTAACCGTGACCCCTGTCCTTGCTCACAGCTCATTGACTTCTCATTAACCTTACCTCAAAAGTATTTCACAGCGTTTTGGTATTCCGTAGTACAGGATAAAAGAACAGGATGCAGGTAAAGGACAGGGTAAAAACACAGGATGCCATGCTCATTGCTAATGTGGTGGACCAGCGTGGGTGTGAAAACCTGATAGCTGTGAATATAAGCATTTTGTGCCTGTATGTGTGTATGCTTATCCTTTCCTGTTAATATAACCTTTGAGCATTGTGTAAAGAAGTGGAAGGAGAGTTAGTGAAACTCAGTTATGCATTTAAGAACTGTTATTACATATACATTGATTTTTTTCTTTTAGGCATTGAGAGACTGAGTGTACTATGGTTAACTAAAACCATTTCAAGTTCAGAAAAATGCATCTTACCAGGTGACTGTTAAAAGGGAGAATAGAATATAATGGTGATACTTAATACTGTTTTGTTATTTATTTTTTTTCCTGTATTGCTGTTTTGAAGCAGTAGGGGTTTTTTTTGCAGAAACATTTGGAGAAAGGGCAAACGTTATGAGATGCCATTAGTGATGCCTAGCAATTATCGCTAAAAATACTTTTCAGAACAAAGCATTTGTGCAGAGTTATCTAAACTGCTCTGTTATTTGGAAAAAAGGCATGTATTTTCAGGGAATTTTTTGGAAGTATTGTAATCTTATTATAAGCATTGTAGCCTCCTAGCAGTAAAATAAAATTAATAACCCTGTATTAGAGATTAGTTGAGTAGCTTCAAGACTGTCCAGAATAGTTAATTCTGAAAAGCTTTTTGTTGCAAGATAAAGATCAAGCTATTACAAGAACTTTATCTCTCATTACATGCACATGAAAATAAAGCTGTTTCTGTTTTTTTAAAAAATTCAACCTTTATTATGGAAACTTATGAAGAACACTGTTGTAAAAGTTTCCTTATATACTTTGTTGTTAGTTTTCTACTTGCTGCAAGGATGTCTTGAACTACTCATGTAGATGACACTCTACTACTACCAGGATGTACAGGCTACATATTGGAGAATTCAACTTACTGTTTTTTAACCTGATGTTTTTGAGGGTAAAGTGTGATGGTTCAGTTATGGTTTCATGAGCAGTTAAACCATTATTGCAGGAGGAGCAGGAATTTGAGAGAGGAGCAAGGTAAATGTGAGGAATGGGATCAACAGTATTTCCAAAGTGAGGATGTTGGTGTGGGGTTTTTTGGGGTGGCCTTTTGTTGGGTGGTTTTTTGTGTTTGGTTTTTTTTTGTTGTTGTTGTTCTTCTAATTCATGCCTGTGAAGAAGGGTGCAGAACTGCAGCAATCTGAACAAGCCTAGCCTGGGTCTGCTGCTGCGTCCTTTCATCTTAGTGGTGCTACCTTCTCCCACTGAGGGATTTGTAGTCCTTTCCCTCAGTTGTTAGCTATGACCTGACACATGTGCCTCCACTTCACAGTGAGGGAGGTCGTGCTGGCTGGACCATATCCAGAGTAGGGAGAAGCCCAAAATGGGTACTTCATTTCTTGCCTGAGCAAAAAGACTTGTGTCTGCACCAATTTTTAAATAAGTGTACAGTTGAGAAGATTGAAGAGGTGTTTTCAGATTTACACTTAATATTTCCGTTGTACAGAAAATTACTGACAAGCATTCAAAATATATGTCTGTCAGAGATGATGCATTTTAGATTCAAAAGCTGTCTTTGTCTTGGTTGGTTGGTTGAACTATTTGAAACTAGGATATTTGCTAGCATTGTGACTTCTACAAAGGCTTAATAAAATTTCAAATATTGATTTTTTTTTTTTTTTAAAGAAACAAAAGAGTGGATCAGGTAAGATGTTGTCTTTACATGGTGTTACAAAGGTGTATGCCTTAAGGGAGGAGTAACCAGACAAGCATAAACGATGCTTTCTTTGCATATTCTCCCAGTTTGCAATGTTTTTTTTGTTCAATGACTTTTTTAGCATAGAATCTGTACCATCCTATGGCAAAGAGTTCACCAGCTCTGCTACCCACACTGCAAATAATCACCTTTGTTTTGCATCTCCTTCTAATTTGACTATTTTTATTTGCTGTACTGGAAGAGGTGGTAAACATTCAATACTGCCTGCCCTGGCTGACACTTTGGTTTTTTTACAGCCTTCTGTTACCTCTCCTTGCACTCTTCTCTCTCCCAGACAAAAGGATTTGTAGCTTATATTTTGGGCATAAATCTTCTTATACGTTTGATGGTCATTGTTCACCTTAATTGAATGTTTTCTTGTTGCCCCTCTTTGAGAGGTGGGGACTAGGATTGTGCATCACACTCAAGGCTTGTACATACCTTAGGCTTATGTGGTGGAATAATGTTTTCTTCCTTTCCTCACAGGAATTCTCTAAACACCTACTTTGCTTTTTATAACTAATAAACATTCAGCTGATGTTTTCGTTGGAACGGTTTCTCACAACACCAGGATTGCAATCCTGAGAGATAATGATCAGCACTGAGCTCATCCTTCTATACATAAAATCAGGGTAATCCCCATTGTTCTTTACATTTTGATCCCTGAATTGCACATGCCATTCTGGAAGTTCACTTGCTTGATCTTTACAATTCTTGAGGATAAGGTAAGGTACTGATCCCTGTGTCCACTAATTCTGTCCTGTATTATAGTTTCTTCAAGGTGTGCATCAGAACATTGGTGAATATACGCATTTTTAGTGATTGGTGGTATGATAAGTGACTCTTGTCTACATTTGTTTTGGGTTGAATGTATTCTGGTTTCCTCCCCGCACCAAATTGATAAAATAAAGCTAATAGTTAAGGAAGGATGTGTAAGTCTTGTAGCACAGCGTTGTTGTTGATTTAATCTAAAATTGTTAACCTTGACTCACGTGGGTGTTGTTCCATAGTAAAAGGGCCGGTTTTCTGATTCCTCTCATATTCTATTAAAGTTTTGCTGATGCACCTCTAGGTCTTGCCTTACTAAAAATTGATAATTTAGGTGATGTAGCTTAAAAGTTAGTACAGTTAGTCCCACCGACAGTTTTGTCAGCACAAACGAGACACTATACTAATAGGAAGGAGAAGTTTTGGAAATAGCTTTATTAGGTGTAACGTAATGTGCCCTGAGACCAGCAAGACTGTCCATAAATGGGAAGTCCAAGTAAGTAGACTCTGAAAAGAAGTTAACTTTCAAGATGTTGAATCATCTTAAGTTACTGTTTATTAAAGTCGTTAGTAAAAAATGCTGTCTTCTGATCAGAAATACGTGGAACAGTGTGTGAATGAAAAATTGGGTTACTTTTTGTCTCTTTACACTTAATGTAGTTGCTGCAAAACATGCTCTAGGAAAGAAGCAGCATTGCTATTCAGGTCTTTCACAGGACTTTCTGTAGTTTATGAACTGCTTGAAACTTTAATAGTTAACAACAACATGATACTCAAAACACCTGGTATTTTTGATTATTTCTATGAATGTTTACTAGACAGAAAAAATCTCCTTGAAAACAACTATGGTCAGATGTTTCAACTATAAACATTTTAGTGAAGAGGCTAACTTGGACATGACCTCTTTATAGATGAACTCAGTGTTATGAGGACAATTCTCACAATAGTAGACATGAAAATTAGAAAGCCTCTATTCAGATCATTTCACTGATATGGTCAGTTCAAAGTCCTGAAAATGCTTTCCAGTTTAAAGAAAAAAAAAAAGTAATCTTAACTGAAACACTAGTGGTCATTTGAAGGCTCTGGGAATTAAGCAACTGTATTTTAGAACTCTCTTAAATCAATTTAATTTGCTTCATGCCTCATAATTTGGGGTTTTACACTAGAAGTCAATCCTATTATAGTAAGGTTTGAAATTATTTAATACTTCGGAAGAGTTGCTGAATTTGTGAGGTGCTGCGAGTTTGAATCCTGCTTCTTCGTTGCTGGGGAAGATGGATTACTGCTTTAAAATGTCGTTATCAGTGTTTGTCAGTGGCTTCTTTTGAAGGTAAGTATAGGGTTTTTTCCTAATCCTGTGATTTTTAAATTGTTCCTGGGTACCATACTATATCCACGTGGAGTCTATTTTACAATAATTATCAAGGAAAACATCAATAGAGTTAAGCAAAAAAGGCCCAGTAAGGCAGTAGGGTAGCTTTTTCATACTTGTATTCATCACCTGTTATCTGAGAAGTGGTTCTGTGATTAAAAAAGTAAATTTGTTCAGAGAGCTCCCATTTCAAGACTTCGGTAAATAAATTGTCTATACTAATGTTTAGTTTCTGTGGTTGTTGAAGCAGGAAGAAGTCCAAGACTTCAGCTTTTGTGTATATATATGTATACATTGCGTATATATACACACATACCTAGCTGTTGAAAGGAAACAGGAACCTATAATGCACAGTTTAGAGGGTTAGAACTGTATAGCTGAACAAAACCCAGCAAAATCAGAAACTCTTGAGCAGTGTTTCAACCAAGCTTGTTGCCCTCAGTTTGAACAGAACAGATTTAATGCTTAGAGCTGTGGTACCCTTGGGTCATAACCTTTACTCAGGACTTGCACACGATATGTATTTCTTGCATCTCTTGATGCATTCCACAGGTGCAAGTTTCCAAGACAAGGGTATAGAGAGGATGATGTGCTGCAAATAAGTTTTGTGAAAGTCTGTCTTTAAAATGATCTTGGCATTTCATAGAATCATAGAATGTTAGAGGTTGGAAGGGACCTCTGGAGATCATCTGGTCCAGCCCCCTGCCAGAGCAGGTCTACCTACAGCAGGTTGCACAGGATGGTGTCCAGGTGTGTTTTGAATGTCTCCAGAGTCGGACACTCCACCACCTCTCTGGGCAGCCTGTGGAAAATAGAGGGAGGTCTAAGATGCTCTGAGGGTGCTCTGCCACCCTCAGAGGGAAGAAGTTCCTCCTCATGTTCAGCTGGAACTTGTTATGTTCAAGTTTGTACCCATTGCCTCTTGTCCTACCACTGGGCATCAGTGAAAAAAGACTGGCCTCCTCCTCCTGGCACCCTCCCTTTAAGTATTTGTAGGCATTTCCTGGGCTGCAGGACTCTCACTCCATGTTCCTTGCTGAAAGAAGTCCTTTTATTTCAAATGAAGCAGTATTCTCCTTTGGGTGAATCATCTGCATCTGGTGGGCAGAATGTTTCATATGCATCTACTCGTATTTCTTCTTCTGACAGGGTCCACTGGAGTTGTATTTTAGATTTCCTGCCTTCTTAGTAGCCTAAAGGCAGAAAGGATGCAGGAGGCTAGGATGTACTTCTGTTCTTTCTTGCTGTTTGAGGTAGAATGATGGAAAACCGGTGGCTTCCATTTGTTCTGGATGTTAAGTTTTTTGTTAGTTTTTTGTGGTCTTAAAAATGGACTGTATGATTTTTTTAAACTTTTACATGCTTCAGATATGAGTACTGATGCCAGTAATCTTATTTTGTGGTATTTTTCCCTAAATCTGACTTGTGTTTTTTGCAGTTGAAACAAGATTCTGGCAATTAAAACTTTTCTATATAATTCGAGGTGTACCTCTTTCCCTTCCCTCTCTTCCAGAGTTGCCCATCTCCAACGAATGTGTAATCTTATCTCTTTTTTTCAAGAGGGTGTGAAAAAATGGAAAAGAATCTCCCTTAGCTTCTCTTTTGGAGCACTTGTTGAAGCCTCTAGAACCTGAAACAAAAAACTTAGGTCTAGGTAGGGATCGTTTGTCAGGTGTTCCTAAGGATAAAATGGGTCCTTCTGTTTCTTCAGAAATAAATATGTAAATTTCTGAAGTAACAGCTGGATTAGTTTATCCTGCACAGGTTACTGAAAATGAAGCAAGATTCATGCAGTGCTGTTGTGTTGCTTCATGGTGTTCACCCCAAAATGACTGGTATCACAGATCTTTCTTTGGATGTCATGGCATATCCCATTTATCTGGTGCCCTTCTCATTGCCTGCAGAAGTGGTTCATTCTTTCTGTGGTACTGTTTTTAACATGTTTTCTGAAGTTGTGCCAAGATGTGTGTCATCGATTCTTCTGGCAATGGAAGTGCTCGTGTTCCTGAGCTGCCTGGCAGTGCCCGTGTTGCCAGCATCCTTTGTGTTCCTCATGTGCTGGTAGAGGCATGCCTGCTTTGCCAGTCATCAGTAGTGCTGCTGAGGTGGTGATCAAAGTGTGGTAAAACAATACGCAGTTGTTGCATTTTACAAAGGCCCCTTTTTTTTTTTTTTTAAGACAGCATTTGTATGAGAAGCCAAAGGCTTTATATTCTTATGAGGAGGAGGCAAGGGAGAAGTGTGGAAAGGCAGCGTGTGGGCCAATAAGTGAGGTATGGGTATACATCAGAACCAAACTCAGGCATGGCTGAGTTGGAGGCCACAGGTTGTATATAATCTACGGAAACAGTGAAACCAACCTGTGATCAGCTTCCTCCTGTGTTTGCGTGCCTTGTGTTCCTCACCCATCGTGTGATGGGTGAACGAACGAATGTTGAGATGAGAAAAAATTTTTGCCTTGTGAGGGTGATGAAATGCTGGAACAGATTGCTCAGGGAGGCTGTGGGTTTTCTGTCCTTGAAGATATCCAAAGGCCTATAGCCACAGCCCAGGGCAACCTGCTTTGTTGACCCTCCTCTGAGAAACAGGGTTGGATTAGATGATCTCCAGAGGTCTCTTCCAACCTCAAATGTTCAGCTGTTCTGTGATATCCAAGAATTGTGTGGTCTGGGTTACCTAGCCAGAATAAGCAGACACCTCTGGCTTTTTATCCAAAAATTGTGCTCTCTAAAGACCTGGATATTCATGAGGCATATGTAAGTTCTGACAAAGAAGAGTCAATTGTTTACTTCAGCATTCTCTCCTGATACGTGTATTGTCGCCTGGAATACAGAGGAAGAAAACCTTTACTCACCAAATAAAAGAAATAGACATCAAAGATGGTCTTTTGTTATTTTCCTCCTTTTTTAATAATTGCTTTGAGCTTCTCGTTCAGATGTTGTGTATGTCTTTGGGTTGAACATAAAGTTGACTGTATCTCAAACTTCCTGATCTGTCTGTGATCTTCAGTCGTTCTCTAGTTAAGGTATGTAACCAAATGGACAGCTGCCTTTAAGGAAGCAAAAGTCTAAAATGCATGTTAATTATTTTATTTTCATCCAAAAGTAGTAAGCAGATTAGTGTACAAATGAACTTTCCTCCCCTCATTTAGTTATTAATAGCCTAGCTGTGCTAGGGTCTTGATTTCATTTTCCTCTGTCTAAAAGCTTTAGACAATGTTGGATTAAAATATTTGCTGGTATCAGTGGAGGACCTGACTAACTCTTTCTGAATAATTGAAAGAGATGCTCAGGTTTCCTTTTGTACCAGTAATTGTTTTATTTCTTGAGAACCTGAAGAGTGTATTAAGATGTAGTTTTGGCTGGATATTCACATACATTTGTTAAGATACTATAATAGGCGTTTGTGAGAACCCTCTGAAAATAAGAGAATTGTATTGATGAAGAACTGCTTGTGAATCTCAGGAACTTTGGGTGCATCCAGAACAATGTGGGGGGAAATGGAGGAAGCATGGGATGCTTTCCCAGATTATTTGCAGAAATGAACTGGCAGTCTACATCCTCATCTGAGGGGGCTGCTTTAACAGTACCTTGATGCATGGATTATTGTTAGTGAGATTAATTCAAAATCCCAGAGGTGCGTTATGCCTTTGCTTTTCAAGGCTGTTTAATACCTATTTTAAAAACTATAGGAGAGATTTGCTATTGTTAATGGTTTCATTCATCAAATGAGAAGTTGTTTTGACTAGTGGGAAAGCATTCTTCACCCCCCACCTTGACTCCCTGTAGTCCCATAGCAAAGGATGGTGTGTGAAGTGCTCTTCTGCTTTAATGGGGACCCGTGATCTGGAGCAAGAAGAAACAGAGAACTCTTACCTGCTTTTCAGACTCTGAACCTTTTTCCCTGTCAGAGCAAGGATTCCGGAAGTAAAATCCAAAGAAGGTACTATTCCTGTTTCACTGCAGAGCTTTATCCTGAGCAGTGTGTAATGTATTTACTCTGGCGTGCTCGGGGGTCTGCAGGGTATTGCAGTGCGTGTAGGGATGACCCTGGCTGGATGGCAGGTGCCCACCCCAGCCAGTCTATCACTGCCTTCCTCAGCTGGACAGAGGGAGAGAAAATAGAACAAAAGCGTCGTGGTCAGCCACCAGTTACCGTCACTGGCAAAACAGACTTGGGAAAAATTAATTTGATTTATTGCCAATCAAATCAGAGTAGGGTAATAAGAAATAAAAACACAGTTTAAAACACCTTCCCCCCACCCTCCTGATTCCAACTTCACTCCTGATTTCTCTACCTCCTTCCCCTGAGTGGTGCAGAGGGTCGGGGAATGGGGGTTGTGGTCAGTTCATCACACATTACCTCTGCTGCTCCTTCCTCCTCACACTCTTCCTCTGCTGTAGTGTGGGGTCCCTCCCACGGGAGACAGTTCTCCACAGACTTCTCCAACGTGAGTCCTTCCATGGGCTGCAGTTCTTCACGAACTGCTCCAGCATGGGTCCTTTCCACGGGGTGCAGTCCTTTGGAACAGACTGCTCCAGTGTGGGTCCCCCATGGGGTCACAAGTCCTCCCACGAGCCTGTTCCAGCATGGGCTCCTCTCTCCACAGGTCCTGCCAGGAGCCTGCTCCAGGACAGGCTTCCCACAGGGTCACAGCCTCCTTTGGGCATCCACCTGCTCCAGTGTGGGATCCTCCACAGGTTGCAGGTGTATATCTGCTCCACTGTGGACCTCCATGGTGTCTGCACGGTTGTTTCTCTTGCGTATTCTCACTCCTCTCTCCAGCTGCAACTGCTGTTGTGCCGGGCCTTTTTTCCCCCCTTCTTAAATATGTTATTCCAGAGGTGCTGCAGCTGTCACTGATGGTCCCAGCCTTGGCCAACGGTGGGTCTGTCTTGGAGCTGGCTGGCATTGGCTCATTCGGACACGTGGGGGCAGCTTCTGGCACCTTCTCACAGAAGCCACCCCTTTAGCCCCCCGCCCTGTTACCAAAACCTTGCCATGCAAACCCTATACACAGGGGCGGCGAACAAGTTCTGTGGCATGGCAAATCCACTCGTGTGGAAGAAAGCTCTTTGGGAGAGGAAGGTGAATCAAAAAAGGACCTGATTTATCCACAGCTTCTCATTAGGAATACATTGCTACTTTTTTAAGCATGCTAATGATCTGGTATTCTGGCTCTTCATAGCCTTTTTTTTTTTTTTTTCCCCCCTTCCCCTGGAACCAATTTCTTCCTAACAAGATAAGTATTGCATTCAATGCAATCACATACATTGTCTGTAAATAAACAGGAAGCCTGTTTTTCCTGGATACAGCAGGAATACAGCTTTCTTACTTAATGTGATGTTTTGCCAGTGGCTTTCTGCCTAAGCTGGGAGTGGTGCTGTCTGTACTACTCCTCCTTTCTCCCAAGTAGCTGCCTGGTTTTGAATTCCACAAGTTAATATGTGCTAATGATGGCATGTGACAGAGGAAGCGCCTCAGGATAGCTCTGAATAATTTTAATAGTCTGGATTTTAGCCTCAACTTGGGAAGGATTTGATTCTCTCTTTATGTTCTGGACAGATAACTATAAACAATCATTTGTCTTTTTAGTGCCCTGTTTCCTTTTGGGGTTGTTAATCAAATGAGATCTTTGCCGTCCCAAGATCGAAATTAATGAGGTGCTTTTGCTTTGATGTGGTTTAATCAACTGTAATTAGATTTGATCCTGAGTTGTTCAGATGCATGTGGTGTTTTTTTTTTTTTAAAGTGATGGCTGCTTAACATCATGTCTTAATTCAGTAGTTGTCTGAAGAGGTTCTCCTGTGTGGTAAGCATAGCTGTTCCAGGACATCATTGCCAGGGACTCCTTAACTGGCTTAGGTGTGCAGTGTTTACCTATCTGAAGGGCTTAATTTTTGCTCGTGCCACTTGCCTGGTTTCTGTTTCGTTGTTGGTGTGGTGTTTTTTTTTTTTTTCCTTGGTGCTATCGTCAGACTGTTCACCAAATGTCACTCCTACAGCTGATGTCGGAAGGCTGTTCCAAAACCTCAGTTCTTTGGTTATTATAAACCACCTTTAGTTTCTAGCCTCATTTTCCCTCGTGGTCAGTTTTTAATCCATCTTATGCCAGTTCTTCAGTTTACCTCACACAACTGTTTTTCTCTTCTCCATTTCGGTAGCTTTTTGGTGTGGTAAGGTGAAGGGTATTGGCTGTTCTTGCGGGGAGGATGTGGGGTGGGGGAAGGAGAAGGGTCATCTGGTACTTGCGGGGCTGGACAGTGGGCAGGTTTGAGAACCGGGGCATTGTGTCACAGTGTGGCACAGATTTTTAAAGACAAGGCACAGCAGCTTGTTAAAAACATCCTAGCAAAAACACTAGAAGGAGTCATATCCTGTTAGGCTGAGTTTTACAGGATTAAGTAAACAAAATTTATCTTAATCACGTCATGTTTCTCCAAGAGCACTGGTAATCTGTTTTCATGGATGTTAGTTTTAGGTGTTCCTGCAAGCTGCGTAGTCAGCTAAGACTGTTACCAGTGTGGTTGAACCGAACAGTTGGCTTCATCTTGCTACAGCACTGCACCGCTGAATTTATCGACAATATTGGAAAAGAGTGATTGATACTTAACAGAAGCACATATGTCTTCTATGAGGCTTGTGATGCCTGGTTTATTCAAGTATCGTCACTGACTTTTTCATAGAAGTGTCACACTGTGGCTCACAGTTGTCCAGTGACTGTTTAAAACCCCCAGAACGTTTTCCTCCCTGTTTCTGTAGCAGAGCTCTTTAGTCCTTATAACTTAATTGTCTATCTAGTCCTTAATGCCATCAGCTTTTTTGTTTTTGAAATGCTGGTTCCGTGTGCTGGTAATATGTCTTTGTTTTGCATTGGAAAATTGTTTAATTTTAAGTAAAAGCTAGCTCATTTCTAGTTGTGGTGGATGCAGATCTGAACCCATAGTGATGTCCCTCATCTTTTGTCTTGAAAAAAAAATTGCAAAGAGAAAATGCCAAATTAATTTGCATTCTACCAGTAGGAAGCAAGTATTGCGTTTTAACCCTGTTTTTGTTATCTCCTGAATTTTTCCTTCACGGGGCTTTCTAAAGCCTTACAAAAGTGAAACTAAGTGGGCAGTTGCTTAACCAGGTATTAGTCATATCCTTTTTGTTTAGAAAGTTTCATGTTTAGTACCTGTTTTAAATATGTGAGCAATCTTTGTGGTTCAGGATAACCGCAAAATACTTATGTGGTTTATCTGTTGCATAAAATTGTGAGGCAGGTTTGGAGGCTTATTTTGAAGTCCTGCAAGAATTGGATCAGATGTAAGGGATTGAGTTATCCTCCCTTATCTCCATCTCACCCTCTTTGGGGGTGACGGAACTGCTAATCTAATCTTCTCAAGGAATCCCATCGAGTTGTTCATTATCATACTGTGTTTGGGGGAAGATATGCTTTATAGAATTAAGTAGTTCAGAATAATCTGATAGACTTTTTCTGCTTCTGGTACCTTGTCTCTGCAAGCTTTAGTATTTTTCTGCTTTACTAGCTTATGGGTGGACAGGTGTCATCTGTGTTCTCACTCTCTATTTCAGCAGAATCAGCCAGAGTTTGAAATACCATCCCGTGCCCACATCTGATCCAGGTGAAATCTGAACTTATGGTTGATCTGGTGCACAATATTGGCATTTATGGTCATGTTTCTCTGGCCTCAGATAGTTTGGTGACTGCAAATTGAAGTTCTAGATGTGTCATCTGAATTGTGTGCTTGCTTGGAAATTCAAGTAGATCACTGAGCACCATATCTTACTTCCCAGTATCTTCAGTATAACTAAACAGAGGTCATCACTGTCTTCCACAATCACCTTTTAGAAATTTGCTAGAAAAAAGTGTTTCCATGTATCATAACTGCTTTTTCAGTTGAGAGCATCACTTTGTTCAAAGTGCAAAGGTGAGATTTAAGACTCTTTAGGATGTGATTGACGTGTGCTTTGGATCAAAGTTGTTAATATAATTCCTGCATTAAATAATTCACAAACTTTTTTTAAATTGGCAAATTTAGTCACTGTTCACCAGCAATATCTAAATGTATTGAGACAGGGTGGTTTGGGGTTTTTTCCCCTCTTAATTCTTTCTCCTTCAGTCTGAAAAGGGCCAAGTGGTCTTATTCTTTTGTGGGTAAGGTAATTACAGTGACCCCCTCACCTGAGAAGTGTTGCAGGTCAGACTGCGTAGTCTATGGATAGACAAGTTACTTAAAACATAAACAGGATTAAAGTCACTTTATAACATGTCATTTCAGTACTTACAGAAATTCAGTACAAGCTATTTGCTTTCCACCATTCTTTTCTTAGCATAAAAGACTTACTTTGACCAAGCCAAAGTTTTGGTCTTGATTATCTCTGAAATACAGCTAAAACTCTTAACAGAGGGCGCTTCCATGCCTTGTCATGGTGATGTTGACAGTATAAATACAGTTTCTTTCCAGCCTCATCCTGTCCTGAAAGGAGGAAATCTTGTTGGCTAGTTTGTTAATGTGTATACTCTCTTGCCAAGGGCCCATATTACTGAGCTACATAGCTTACAAACAACTATTATCTTACACTTCCTTCCTTTTTCACTTCAACAGGAAAAACCTAAATGAAGGCAACTTACAAAAAGCAGATGTTGCAGAGAGGAAGAAAATGCATCATGTTTTGAATTGAAGAAGTAGCTGTTGCTGCTCTTTAGTTGTATACAAACACTATTTGCATGTGGATTAGGTTTTTTGGGGGGTTGGTGTGTTTGTTTTTTCCTGCACACAGTAGCTGAGATACTGAAATGGGAGACTTGGAGTTGAGTATAAAATGGCAGAAGTAAAATTTACAGATGCACATTAGCCAGGCAAAGGCCAGGTTCACAAATGATGGTTGTTATGTGGCATATGGAAAATAGAATGTATTCCTTTTAGGTGGTGGAGAATAGTCTGACCAACTTACTATGTTTATGGATGTGCAGTGCCACTTACATGGATAAAAACCCCATTCTTTCCTCCAATATTGCTGCACCTTCTGTTAGTCCTCCAACTGACCTTATAATACCTACATCAGGATGAAGTGAGCATGTTTGTTGTTCTGCTTTCTGTCAGATTGTTTAATCACAATCTTTCTCTTTGTTTTTATAGAGCAAATTCGATTAAAGAATATAAGAAATGTGTATGGAAGATGCTTATGGTATCGTTTGCGACTGTTAAAACCACAACAAAACATAATTCCTACAGTAAAGTAAGTACATTTCAGTTGTGTGACTTTATTAAAGCTATTCCTACATTTTTATAAAAACACATTTTTTTTAGTCAAGGCAGCTGGAATTAATGGCTTTTGTGTCACAGAGACATTTGCAATCTGCTAGATTTGAATAATTAATAGTTAATCATTATCTAGTAGTGTTTGAAATCAAGGTGGATTCTGTCTCTCCTTTATAAAATATCTGCTAAATAAAACCAGTGAACCTTGGCACTAACAAATAAGTAAACAACGCATTTATTTGTTCCAAAAAATAACCATACCTCACTGAAATTAGTGGTGCTAGCGATGTCTTTTGATTTAAATATTTAGTATGTAAACATATATATTCAAATATGCAACAGTAATAATTTGTATGTTCAAAGTTGATGGTTTTATATGCTTCAGTTCTTTGTTTATTACTCCCACCCTCAAAATATTTTGCTGTCTAGTATGCATCACTTTCAGCTTTTTATTTTTTTAACATTGATTTTGTCTAGTATCAGGTAAAGTCATCCTTAAACAATAAGAAATACTATTGTATACCTGCTGAGGACAGTTAAAGCCTGGAAAGAGTCTTTGTTGATAGTGGCTTGCCTTTGTTTAAAAAAAAAAAAAAGAAAAAAAAAGAGAGAAAAGAAATTAATTCAAAGTCAGAGCAGCTGTCTCTTCTGTGTCAAAGGTGGTGTTATAGCTGAAATACCTGCTTTAAAATGGCTTTAATGTTTCTCACTATTTTAATATTGTATCTTGAAGACTGATATCAAATGGCTTCATATGTTATTTGTAGAATTATGCTAGAGCTAGTGGATGTGTACATTTAAAAAATTCTTTCTTCCAAACAGGAAAATAGTCCTCCTTGCTGGCTGGGCATTATTTTTGTTCCTTGCATACAAAGTTTCCAAAACAGATCGAGAGTATCAAGAATACAACCCTTATGAGGTTTTACATTTGGATCCTGTAAGTAATAGCATCTTTCACTAGTCTATACTACTATAACTGTGTAATCTATGTCTAGGTGTCAAATCTAAGACTTCCATTTATTTTAACAAAATAAGTTAACTTTAGTGAATATATCTAGTGGTTTTATTCTTTTTTGGCATCTGAAAATTGCTGCTGCATATTGTAAAGTCAGTCGTTAGATATTCTTTGCCTACATCTGTACTAATTTATAACTGTCATATCTAACTCCTTCAAAATTCTAACAACTTCCTTAATACAGTGAGGTGGAATTTTTTTTACCTGTTTTGAATCTTACTCTGATGTTGTTTTCCTCGCTTGGTACAGGAAAACAAAAAAGTCATTCTGCTTTGTATGCCCTGCGAAAATCCTCTCAATAGCCATTTTTAGAGATGCTGCTGAATAAACTGTATAAACAAGAATGTGGATTCATTTGATGTACAGTTGTTGTACAGCAATATTTCTCTCGTAAATGAAAGGTTTTGCTGAAGGGTGTGAGTGATGCACTTTTTGATGTAGTAAAGGTTACCTTGAATCTCGGTTGCATCTGTGAATGCAAACAACAAATTCTAAATATTGGTATCAGCCAATTGATTTATTAAACTTGGGGAAAAAAAGACACATTGTTTATCTAGAAAACATATGCAGTGCTTTATTTATACTGAAGGTCTGATTCAAATGGATATAAAAAGTTACATATCCTGAGGAGATGACAAGACCTTCTGTACATCTCTTAAACTTTTACTTAGTCTTGTCAAACTCTTTCCTTCATCTTAACCACAATACCTACAGCAAATTCTCTGCTTATGGTAATTATTTCCTGATACAAAGCTCCTCTTTAGAATGACAGTAGTTTATCTTTTCAGTTCTGAAGTCTTGAGGTATGCTTTACTCTCCAGTCTAAGGAAATACACTGTGGATACAGCTCAGCACAAGAATATGGAAGAACTTTGAATGTACCAGTTTTGATTAAACTTGATGTATATTGTTAGTGTGGGAGAGCTTAATATTTATATGAACATCAATAAATATATCTCTTGCCATTAGTGATGTGGCTTGTTGGCATAAGGATAGGCATCACCAGTGCTGCTTTTCCATGCTAAGAAAGCTGATATAGCAGATCTGTGAGTCCAGCCTGTTTCTAGCTGGACAGGTAGAACAAGATCTGCCTATCATGTGTGGAGGCAAGTTATTTAAATTCAACCTCTGCTCATGTCCTCTGTGAATGATTGCTGACTTGCGTTCTCTTCACCGATACACAGGAGCCATATAAATTTTTGCTATTGAATGGTATCTGTTGGAATCATGCAGTTCAACTGCTCATATATCTGGGTTAACTTTGGCTAAACAAATCAAGCTAGGGCTTGGGTCATCAGAGGATTTTCTTTTGTCGTCTTTGGCAAATTTCTGCAAGTAACAATCCTGAGGGGGAAAAAAGATATGCATGTAGTGAATTGTAATTTAATTATTTATCAATGAAAACTTGTATGCATGCTCAAGATACGTGCAGCTTATCCAGGCAAAGAAACCAATGCTGGAATGCTCCAAGAACTGATAAGAGGGATGGAGCGTATTGCCATAAGGACAAACTGAATTAAAGCCAGAAATGTTAGAAGGAGAGTGAAGAGATAGGTGTGAAGATAGATCAGTTGATGCAGGGCTCAAAATACAGTCTGAGATTCCAGAGCATGTTTGTTTTATGTATTTCTGTGCTATCAGATGATGTCTGTTAAATCCCCTTGAAAAACTTCCAGTTCAGACTACATGAAAGTTAACAGCTTTCTTCTGTTACCTTTCAAATGGAACCTTTAGAGTCGTTGCCAGCCCTGCTGATGTTGAAGTGATACAGATGTTCATACAGATGTTGAAGTGTTGTTAGATAACGGAACTGTTGTTGCTGTTAAAAAACAAAAAAATCCAAACTTAACAAGAAGTTGCAGATGCCAGCACTTGAAAGTTTTGGTACACAATAATTCATTTGCTTCTTTGCATTCACACTGTAGTCAAGATTTTTTTTTTTAATCTTATGTTAGCATATCGGCTTTTAACAAGAGGTTTTTTCCCCCAGAGGAGAAAGTCCAGATAATGTACATGCATCTTATTTTATATATAGTATCAGCACTTTATTTTGAACATAGAATAGCTCTTTTTGGAGCACATTACTTAAATTCACTTATACATAAGGCACTTGGATATTATTATTGATATGTTGAATAAGTATCCTTACTGCCATTTTACAGGTGGAATCCAAGGCATAAAGATGAAGCTCAACACTGATTATAATTTTGGATTCTTTATGTAAGACAATCGAGGCATTAATTTTTTTTGTAAGTAGTTAATTTAGGGAGCTCTGTGTTTCAAGCAGAGTGCTGACTGACACCAACTGTCATAGGCTACTAAGCATTTCTGTAAGTCAGGTCTAACCTCTGTAGGTTTTTGAAAATGAGGAGCCAGTAAGCAATTAATCATAGGAAGTTTCTTATCAGCTTATCAGGGATCACATGCACCCTCTGTGGCAGAGAGGAAAAAATTGGGATATTTTTTTTTTATGGGCAGCATTCATGTGAGCCATGAAAACCTGTCTCTTCTCCAGCAACCTGATTTCCTCTTCCCTTACCCCAGCCCTCCTTCCAGCTTCTGCTACTCATATGGCATGCTTCCTGTAGTCTTGAAATGGCTGTTTTTACTTGAAGTCTAATTTATTATGGAGTGAATTCATCCTGTGCATTAAATGAGGCAGGCATGCTGTTGAAAAATAGTGTTGGAAAATGATAGACACATTGTAATAAAGAGGTAAAGCAACAGTGAATGAAGCCTCAGGATAGTTTAATTTCTGGTTTAAATTTATTGAAACCCTACCATCATCTTTAAATAACTTCTCATGTGTTTATTACGCAGTTAAGGTCAGCATGCTAGGCTTCTCTACCACAGTATTGAAAATCCCTATGGCAATGGTTCTGTGAAACTTAGCAGAAAGTTTAGTAGAAAAACTGTCCGCGCTTACTGTAAAGTTTTGTGGGTTTTCTTGAGTAGTGAAGTTCACAGTCCAACCTGAAAGTTAATGCAGTTGCGTTGGTAGCATTTAACAATGTGCTATAGTAGAATAAAAATTGTTCTCTTTCTCAGGTGTAGGTAATGTATTCCCTTTGTTCAAGAAGTTTGAAATAATTTATGGATAGGATGAGTCTAGTCAAAGGCATTCTTAAGCAGCAGGGCAATCCACTGTTCCTAGTGACTGACAGATTTATTTCTGCTTACAAGCTGTAAGTGAACCATCATACTTGATCTAGGAACTCTTCTATTTAAATAGAAGAATATCACAAGTGAGAATTCCTCGTATTCATGAATATGTTTAGGAAAATAGAAGATTTGTCAAACAGATAAGGCAAGCGTACATATTTTTTTTTCCTATGGATGGATAAACAAGGTAACCCAGAAAAAAACAATACCCAGCCATCTGAATGTTTTTTTGTTAGGCTATGACTACTGACTTGTTTAAAAAATATAACAATTATAAAAATGTTTTTAGAAAAATAACCATGTTTCCACAAAATGCATATGTAGTTTCATGATCATACCATATTGGAACATAATTCTTTAGTTCAATGAATGATTTGGAGAAACGTTGCACAATGTGCTTTAGAGTATAGATACAGAATTTATTTGATATAAGGTATTTAATAATAACTCAAATCTTTCCTTTTTAAGGGAGCAAGTATATCAGAAATTAAGAAACAATATCGTGCGCTATCACTAAAATACCATCCAGATAAAGGAGGAGATGAAGTTATGTTCATGAGGATTGCTAAGGCATATGCAGCGTAAGTTTACTTTTTGCTTACAAAAAATGGGAACTTGGTCTTATGGGGAGGGAAATATCTAAGGTAATAGCAGGGATGACCTAAGCAGCCAGGAAAAATGTGTTTGGATATGTTATGAAAGTCAAAACATGTCTCATTTCAGTGCATACTTGTTCTGTACAAGTTAGGAAGGATAACTTAATTGTTCAGCAACTGCCAGAATACTGTAAGGTGTTAGGTCTTTGTATTAAAATCCCGTGACGGCGAGGAAAAGTGTTTCCAGTGCAATACATATTATATCTTAAAGATGACAAGGAACAAAATGGGTGTTGTGGTTTTTAACCAACCAACCCTGTTGCAGCAATTCTGAAGTGTTCCTTAGAAAATAAATATACTGTTCATTTCACCTGGTGGCAAAGCCGAAGTTAGAGACAGTATTTTAACTGTGTTCCCATCTAGTGACAAAGATACTTCATCCTGGTTCTGACTTGGCTAGTTCTCAGGTCCCCCGTGTCCCTTTCATTTGCACTTACCTTGCAGTCCTGATTTTTCACTCTGACTGTTTCATATTACCTACGTAGTTCTTAAAAACTGAGTCCTCGAATCTTCTTTTCCTCCAGAGTATTTTTTGGTCTTACCTCTGCTTATAGCTTCTCTCTGTTTTTTTTTAAATCTAAGAGATGATGTCTAATATTAGAATTCAGTATAAAGAAAATCCCTTTTTACTGAATTTTTCAATAAACAAGATGTGGGTTTGGGTTTTCTAATGCTGTTCATATACAGAATGTTGATAAGGCTTTATGTTCTAAATGATCATCTGCAGCAGTCCGATACACTCTGACCAGGTTCTTTTAGATATTCCATGTGTGGAGCATGTCATGTTTAATATCAGATTTGCTACCCGAATACAGTTGATGTTACGCATGATTTTTGGTTTGGTGGAGTGATACATTTGTATTGTGTTTTTAGTATATTTTGTAAGTTAAACGTAACGAAATATAAGAATTTCAATACACAGTTCAATCACAATACCGATGTGATTCCCATTACTGGTTTCTCTAATGCACTCATTGTCCTGATGCTGGGCATCCCCGGGTGCCAGGAAGGCATGTGTGGGTTGAAGCCATCTTGAACCTGTTGTTTTGTTCTCTTCAAAATTCTTCTGCTAGTTGTCTAGTTTTTATATTGTATGTTTGGTTGAGCCAGGTATGCACTTTCTCTGTGCTGGTCTTGCAGACTCGAGGAGGCATTCATACTTTTTTAATGCACTGGAGAGGAAACAGAGGGTTTACAGCAGCAGTTGATCTGCTCAGCTGCTGACAGCTGTTTGTCTAGAAGAGAGGCCTGGTCCCCTTTGTGTTGAGACAGTCAGCTTCTTTGCAGAAGCTGTGGTGAGTCACCGTGGTCAGTCTGAGCTTCTTGGCACCACCGCTCTTGCCCATCCCCTCTGAGCCTTCTTCCATTGTAGGGGTTTATTGGATCAGTGACATCATCAGAGAACCTAGCAAGTTGGTAATTTCTACATTTAAGTCAGTTGTCTGTGGTTGACCTTACTAACCGAGAGTCCTTTTTGGGTTGAGCTGAGAAGGAGAACCAACACCACGCTCACTTGAGCGGTTTTGAAATCATAGTTTCTGCTTAAATCATCTGCATCGCTATGAAAGTCTCTTCAATAGGATATCCTAGTATTGCTTTTTGAACTCCTGGAATATCTCACTTTGCTTTGCAAGCTAGCACTCAAATGCTTGGTGGCACAGTTTGATACTTCGAATGCTAGTGCAAGGGCTGTGGCAGAGGTATATCTTGAAGTAAAGAGGGTGAAGTTCCTCAGTCATGCTGTCTTGAAAGAATATAAAAGCTACCGATTCAATGAGTCTGCTTGTTAACAAGTGTGAGACTTAGAAATGACGAGGAGACGTCTGACTCACTGGGTTTCTTCTGTGAGACAAAATCTTCCGTACAGTGAATGCATGATGTTCTGTTTCCTGAATCAGTATTCTTCCTTCTAGTAAACAGGGATTCTGTTTGAGGTGGTATATTACTGCCAAGAAACTGTCATTACGGAACAGGCATAGAAACTGTAAGATTTAGGAGGTGGTGTCTTAATTTATTTCTCTCTTCTTAAATATGAAACAAGGGAGTTCCAGGAAAAAAACCAGCTAAACACACACATGCTATCAAAGGCTAAAAGTCTAGAATAGAGAATTAAAAGCCCATATGGACAACTTCTGCTGTATCAGCTCATCTTGTATATTCACCTTTATTCCAAAAAAAAAAAAAGATAATGTTTTCAACCTTTGTCTTTCAAAATTTGCTGTACTGTAACCTGTCATTGAAAAGTGCTCTTTGATGGCTACGCCGTCACTCTCCTGAAAGGAAGATGTGACTGTTCCATCTCCTGTACGAGGGTGCACCTTGAGTGTCTGATTTCTTATGCTGTCAGAGTGCTAAAAGAATTTGCCTGTGTATCATGAAGGAATACAGCAGTATTGTTTCATATCAGGTTTCATACAAACACTAGCAGAAGCTGTTTAGCTTGCCAGACCATCTCTGAAGGATAGTATAAAAGCTCCTTTCTTTACTTCTGTATTAACCTAATATCTTCTCTTGAAACTAGCTTAACTGATGAAGAATCACGAAAAAATTGGGAAGAGTTTGGTAATCCAGATGGACCACAAGGTAACAATTCTGAATGACGTAACTCCTGTAGTTTCTGTACATCGAGCTGTGTAATACCTGATCATTTGAGAAGTACTTAGATCTTAATGTGCATAGAATAACTTTTTCCTGTGACTTGAAGCAATGCATCCGATCTATTCTTTGCTTCTGAAATTGGCTCTGGGGAGGTGGTGGGAGGGAAAGGCAGGAAAGAGTTTGCTTTCACGTTTCTCAAACTTCTTATTAGGGGGGAAAAAAGAGAAGGGTATTTTTTAATTAGTCAGCTTCAGTAGGTATCTAGAGAGACTTGCCAATATTAAAAGGAGGTATAAGCGAAAAATAGAGTAGTACGTATCAGCAACTTGTCAATTTTGAATGTTTCTTAGTATTTATGTTCAGATAACCATAATGAAATAAACACACCCCGAAGGGATGTATGAGAGGATATGTATGTATTTAAATAAATACTGTATACACATCTGCCTTCCATTTGCTGGAAGCAGTACTGTGAGAGTGTAGCTCTATGCCACCTTGGTCTTGAGAAGTCTTGGTGATTATCCCGATGCTGATAGATTGTTCCTGGGCAGGTAGCTACATGGAAATAATACTGGTGATGGTGTATTAAAGTTTTACAGTAGAGAATCCAAACTAAAACCATTTAAGACTGAAAGTTAATAGATTTACCCCCCTCCTCCCCCTGCTATTTGCAGTTGCATGAGTTGCTTGTATAACATCTTTGTGACCGTTAAGTGAACTAGTTGTGAGGAGGAATATTTTATATTTCTAGCTGCTTCTGATGTTCGTTACAAGCAAAAAGGAAACCTGCCATCTGTTAGGACAGGCCTCCTTAGATCTCTGCTTGTTGATACCCTGCGGTTTGTGGGACTAAGTTATACTACGTACCTATGTGGAATGAGTTAAGGCCAGCTTGAAAATTTTTCTTCTGAATTACATCCATCCAACATGGGAAATAAATTTTATAAGGGGAAAAAAAAATCCAGCCCTTGAACCAGTGTTTCAAAGAAACTATCTTCCCTCTCCCTTCAAAAAGACGGCTGTGCCAACTAAATCATATTCTGACAAAGGCATTTCTGTTGGACAAAGGTTGTGGTTCAGTTTCTTAACCACTGTGCATAGCATAGCAAATTTCTTTCAGCTTCTAGCTTCTTTTGGTTTCCTAGCCAGGCAGGGAGGAGGACTATGTCTCTCTTGCTGCAAAATTCAGATAAGATCTTGCTTCAGAAATACTGTCACAGTATCAGCAAAATTGTATCCCTAGGACCTTTCCTGATGCTAAACTGTTTTTTGCATCTACAAGTTACTAACTTAGTGTTGCCAAGGCATAGGATTTCAAGTTAAGCAGTATGTCAGTGTCCTTAAACAGACCTGAAGCTGTGATTTCCAAAGAAAACTCTGCCAAAAGCTGAGAATTAAAAGGCATGAAGATCCTTGTACGGTTGGCTCAGAGATGGCTTTCACAAATATAAGGGACTCTCAATTGCTGAAGGGTGAAATGAAATGATTCTTTGGTAGGGCAGCAGTTTGTATGAGTGGGAAGCTTTTTTTTTTTCTTAGCAGGCTCTTGAAATTTGTAAAGTTGTGGGTTTTTTCTTGGTTTCCTAGAACTTTTAGTATTGTGATAGGTAGCATTTGCAAATTATTTCCCACTATTACCACTAAAGTGTCTGAAGACAAGCTATTTTATGCTATTCTGTATTCAGATATGTGTACTGGAGATGCTACTGTTGGAAAATCATGTCTTCCATTTTCTGCAGCCTAACTCCTTTTGAATTGAAAAGTGCTCCTTTCTTACCAATCACACAGAAGTTTGAACTGGCAAAGGGTTTTGTTGTTACAATTTACAGCTTAGTACAATTCCTTAAAGTTACAAACTAATAAAACTTTTTCCATATAATTCATTTGCTCAGACAGTTTTCTTGCAGTTCTTGTATTTACTGAACCATATATATTTAAACTGCTGAAAATTCTGCAAGGCAAAGCTTATAAATCTTTCCATCTGTGAAATCTTTCTCTGTTGTTTTTTTTTTGTATTAATAAATCTCACATATCTATTTCACTGCAATACGTTAAACTAAAATCATTGGTATTTCAGATGTTGTATTTAAGTCTTGTTATTTTATTGCGTAGTTGAATGTATTTCTAATTTCTTTTTCTGATTTTGCTAAATTTGTTAGAATGTTGTTTATTGAAGTGATAAACATGAAGAATTTTTTGTGGGTTGGTGGTTTTGTTGGGTATTTTGTTTGTTAGACTTAATGTGACTTTAAAACAATTCCTTAATATTTTATAGTGAATTTATTTTCTTTCATCCTACAGCTACAAGCTTTGGTATAGCTTTGCCAGCTTGGATTGTGGATCAGAAAAATTCAATTTTGGTGAGTCAACTTAGCTCAAGATTTTAAGGTGAACTTTCAAGTGTTCACTTTAAAATGTTTGTTCTTAATACTGCACATTTTAGTCAAAACACGTAGTTAATAATACTTCGATCCAAATGTACATCTTTGAAGCAAATTTCAGGAGTCAAAAGTGTTACAGTAGCTTAAACCTAACCTTTGAGTGTGAAGTATTAATATGCTTGAAAGAATCTCATTGCAATGATAATGAGGCTGTACTGTGGTCACCCCTGCCACAAAGTATGTGTTTGCTGTTGTAAGGAAACACGTATAGAACTGCTTGTTTGCTGGATTTCTGTAGCTCCATTTAGTTTGCTAGTGATGCTGTAATCATACAGTGTCTAAATGGTCTGTAGCATTTGTTGCTGCAAAGTATTTGGCTTACCCGCTTGATTTCTTTTAATGCAGTTATCATCTCTGTCCACCGCACCACAGTTTATCTGCCAACTCTTTAATTATTAAAGAAACCCACCTGATACAATGTGTGGATGATTTAAAAGATTACTTGCTCTAAACTGATACTCCTTATTTAAACCCTACCCAAGTGATTACATTACTTGTAAGTTACTCAAGAAATAATGACAGGTATTATGCCATAAGCTTACTTTCATTTGTAGTAGGCTTGTGATAATACTATTTGACTGTATTTTAAAATAAAGCATAAACAAGGGTGGTAATAAGTAACTGAAGTATCTAATGCAGTATGTTTCATAATTTTTCTCTAGGTTTTGCTTGTATACGGATTAGCATTTATGGTTATTCTTCCAGTTGTTGTGGTAAGTATTATCTGATTATTATTCTAGCCTACGTAACCAAACTGTAAACAAAGCTGTCTTAGACGTAAGTAGAGTTGCTCATTCTTGCCTTTCATGGAGAGAGCAAGCAAGCGAGTGTTTTTTTTTTTTTAACGTGGGTGTTTTAGTATGGAAAAAGTGTAGCTGCTGTACAGTTTCCAAAAAGATGCAGTGCCGTGATAGGGAGAGGGCTGTAGGGAAGATACCGGATATCACAACAGTTAGCTCGAGTTGTTCAAAGCATCTTGTACCTTCTGTCATTCATCACATGAAAATCAGTATAATGGGATGAACTTGAGTATATTCAGTGGTGGTACTGCAGAGCCAGGACAGAGATGTCTGTAGCTGGTGGTACTAGAACAATTACTGTATGTGGAACAGATTGTTGATTTGGTTTCTCCTGGCTGCCTTTGTTTTCATAACTTCAATTTTTATCGATCTTCTGTACACCATGAGATGTCTGCCCTTGAGATTTCTTTGTGTGAGGAATCAATTGCTAGCTGAGTGGTATTTCAGGGCTTGGGTTTGCCCTACAGTGTTGCCTTTGAACAATGTCCTTTACACAGTGATTGTGCATTTGGGGTATGGCGTGAAGAAAGGCTCATAAAATTGACACTCAGAAACCTTTATGCTCTTGGGTTTCATAGAATCACAGAATAGTTGGAAGGGGCCTTTAAAGGTCACCTAGTCCAACGCCCCCTGCGATGAGCAGGGACATCTTCAACTAGATCAGGTTGCTCAGAGCCCCGTCCAACCTGATCTTGGATGTTGCCAGGGATGGGGCATCTCCTGCCCCTCTGGGCAGCCTGTTCCAGAAGAATATTTTCATTTGAGAAAGTGTACTGGAGACTCATCATCTGCTTGCAGCTCTTTGTGCAGAGGCTCAGCCAGGCATTATCCCTTCTCTTTGAGAGTTTTTCTGCATAATTGAAGATTTAGTGTAGAAAATTAGATGTAGCGATTTCAACAAGTTGTTGACTAAGAAGCCTAAAGTCCAGGGTACAATGTCTACATAGTTTTTCCCGTCTTTCCTTTTAGGTTTCAGTTGTTGTCTGTTGATGGTTTTTTGTATACATGTATTCTTAGTGATTTATACCAGGTTTGTCGTAACTCAAGTGAAAGTAAACAGCCTTTCTGTTGTTAGAAAGAAATGTCCTGAGCAGAGAAAAAAATAATCTGCCTCTTCTTGCCCCTCTACCAGATGTCGACTTCTACATTCAGACTTGTCACTGTAAATTTCTTTTATAGTCCATGAAGAGGAATAGTCATTTTTATGAAGCAAGTTATTTTATCATTTCATTCTAGAGTAGACATAGAAGATGATTCATGCCTTTAATGGGCCTGTTTCTCTTTTATGAATCAATAAAGAAGCCGAAGTTAACTACAGTGTAGTCATCCTATATCTGAGATAGACATCTAAAATAAAGTAAGGCTAGTTCCACCCTTTGAATCCAGATCAACAAAAAAGGAAAATACTGATACGTCATCCTTCCTAGACCTCCACTGACCTAAATAATGTTCCGTCCATGAGACGAGCTGTATCTGCAAAAGCAGTTACGGCAGCCTCTTTCATGTGGATTTGGACTGGCTGTAGTTATATTTTTCTTCCAGTACCTACACTTAGACAAAAACTTGATTGATATGGGACTATAATCTAAATTTTTCTGCAGAAAAACTTTTTTTAAAAAAAGTTGTGTACTGTTTTGTATCAGAGTTCATCTATTTGTGGAAGAATCAGACCTAATTTATTTTAAAAAAACCCCATGTTTGTGGGGAGCTGGTCCTAGAGCATTTCCCAAATAATTAAGTAAGTTGTATCATTCTTGCTGTAGTAGCGGATTTTACATTAATGCCTATTAAATTAATAGTAGTGAGCATCACTTACTACTTTACTGCTTGTTACTTTTCACTTGTGATAAATTTTACAAAAGATTGAGATGTGGTGTCCCGCAAGGGTCAGTACTGGGACCAGTGCTATTTAACATCTTTGTTGGAGACATGGACAGTGGGATCGAGTGCACCCTCAGCAAGTTTGCCGATGACACCAAGCTCGGTGGCGCGGTTGACACACTGGAGGGAAGGGATGCCATCCAGAGGGACCTGGACAGGCTTGAGAGGTGGGCTAATGCAAATGGCATGAAGTTCAACCAAGCCAAGTGCAGAGTCCTACACCTGGGACGTGGCAATCCCAGGCATAAATACAGGCTGGGCAGAGAATGGCTGGAGAGCAGCCCTGAGGAGAAGGACTTGGGAGTGCTCATGGATGAGAAGCTCAACATGAGCCGGCAGTGCGCGCTGGCAGCCCAGAAAGCCAACCGTATCCTGGGTTGCATCAAAAGAAGCGTGGCCAGCAGGGCACGGGAGGTGATTCTCCCCCTCTACTCTGCGCTTGTGAGACCCCACCTGGAGTACTGTGTCCAGCTCTGGAGTCCTCAACATAGAAAGGACATGGAACTGTTGGAACAGGTCCAGCGAAGGGCCACTAAGATGATTAGAGGGATGGAGCACCTCTCCTATGAGGACAGGCTGAGAGAGCTGGGGCTGTTCAGCCTGGAGAAGAGAAGGCTCCGGGGAGACCTGATAGCAGCCTTTCAGTATCTGAAGGGAGCCTACAGGAGAGCTGGAGAGGGACTCTTTGTCAGGAAGTCTAGTGATAGGACAAGGGGTAATGGTTTTAAATTGGAAGAGGGGAGATTTAGATTAGATATTAGGAAGAAGTTCTTTACTGTGAGGGTGGTGAGGCACTGGAACAGGTTACCCAGGGAAGTTGTGGAGGCCCCATCCCTGGAAGTGTTTAAGGCCAGGCTGGATGGGGCTTTGAGCAACCTGCTGTAGTCAGAGGTGTCCCTGCCCATGGCAGGGGGGTTGGAACTTGATGATCTTTAAGGTCCCTTCCAACTCTAACCATTCTATGATTCTATGTATCTTAGACGTTTTTTCTCATGTTAGTGAGCTTTGCTTACAAGGAGGAGTTTAATGAAGAGACTGCAGTTTATAAACCAGCAAACCATTTTTCTTAAAATATATTATAGAGTACAATCAGTGTACAGTGAGTTCCATAATATGAAGTCACTGGTGTAATGCTAATAAGGGAATTACTGGAGTGTTTCTGAAGGTTTTGAAAACTTCTTTTGTCAACCTGAAGGTGTATGACTTAATTCTGAACATTTGCAGCAAGGGCACTGGGCCACCTCCAGATTCCCCTTCTGAAGAGCGTTTTCTGATTAGGTGACTGAAATTATTTTTGCAAATTTTCTTATAATGAAAGAAATCTCTTCTTTTGTTCTTAGTTTGGCCTTGGTCTGCCTAAACTGAATTTGATTTGAATGTTGTGTTGCACAGTAAGGAGTTACCACATTATGCAGAAAGTGGTAGGTCCAGTGGATTTTCTGTTTAGTGGATTCACTAAAACAGCACCAGAAATAAAAAAAGCAGTGTGTATGTGCCTGTGTTGGGGGAATTCTCTAGGCTAGAGGTCAGGTAAAAACTTTTAGCATCACGTTCTCTCAGATGAATATATTGGTGTTCTTTTAAAATTTGTGTCAGCAAATAATTTTTATTGTTTCCCTCTTCTTTCTGAAATCCAGTTGACCTTAACATAGGTAAAATCAGCTGGGCTGAGTTACCTGGTTGTGAACAGACATGAGGTGATCCAGCATAGGTGTTTCGATGCTCCATTGTAGCTAATGTCAGTTTCTTCTTGTCAAATGTTTCAGGGCTCCTGGTGGTACCGATCAATACGATATAGTGGCGATCAGATTCTCATTCGGACAACTCAAATATATACCTATTTTGTCTATAAAACACGGAACATGGACATGAAACGTAAGTAAAAGGCATCATGGAATTTTGATGTTTTCATCTGGAAGTGTTGATCTGCTGATGTTAAAATGCTTCTGCTTTATAAGCCTTTGTTAGGTTAAAATAATGTTTCTGATTCTTTTGGAGTGTTTTTGAAAACTTCATTTTGTGGCAGGTGAAGAGTACTCTGTAAGAAGACAAGTATTTGGCAGAGGGAGTTATACAGATCTATATTTATGTCTACCTATACATTAAAAAAAAAAAAAGATATTGTACGTTGTGAAAACCTGCTGACCTGCCTGTAGTCCTGAGCTACTGTGTGGCCACTAGGAGTGCATTGGTTGTGAATTCCACAGTGGGTGAGCTACCAGTGCCAAAACTCAAGGCTTAAGCCTGGGCAGATGTAATCAAACCGGGCTAGGGAAACGGTGAGACAAATCTGTGTGACTTGCCTTGTGTTAGATTTTCTTTTTTTCAGGTTTCAAGACAAAAGAATTTAAAAAACTTCCTTTCTCAATGGTCCACAATTGTGGATCTTAAATAATAGGAAAGTATTTATAGTTATCTGAAACTCTTTGACATGCTTTGCTCAGGAAGTAGAGAGATAATTGAGAAGAAATGAAAACTGATGCTCAGGAACTTGTCTAATTGTTAGTAGGTGGAATTCACTGAGCACTGCAAGTAGATAAAAATAACTTCAACTTGCTCAGAAGAGAACTCGCTCAAAATTTAAGAATGAAGCTTGAGTAACTAATGCTGAAAAAGTTATTTTAACTGAAGCAAATGATAGGGTGAGCTTTCTCTTATTTTCTGTGGCTGAGAAGTCTGATATGTTCATGAGCAGAAGGCTCCTAATGGACCAAAAAAATCCCATTGTGTAGGTCTTCCATCTTAATTACACAACGGAATATTTTGAGGTAGTATGGATTCTCTGAATCACATTAGGAAAAGAACACTCCATAATCTTCATGGGATTTGTTTGCAGAGGTGTTTACTGAATTGCCTTTCTAATAATTAAGAGAATTTTTGGGGGGTCAATAGTCAATGTTGACTGAACAGAAAATTGAGTTCCTTTACTCATTAAATTACTCCCCTTCTAGTACACACACTGTGGTGCTGCCGCAGGCACGTGAATTGCTGAGAGGAATGATTGTGTGAGTACGCAGAAGCAGTCAAACTGCTGTGCAGTGATGCCTCCCAGTCCTAAAGAAGCCTAACTGTGTTTTTGTAGAGACATTTAGAGTCAAATGCTGGACTTCGTGCCGTGCAAAATGGAGCCTTGAGTGACCTCATTTGTCTTGTGCCAGGCATTGGTTCTTGCCTCCTTTGCCCTGTGGCAGTAGTGACTGATCCATTAAATAGAGAACACGGATGTTCATGGTTGTTGGGGGAAGAGTGGGAATACGTTTTATGGCTGAGGGTTCTGAAGAAATCACTCGGTGGCATAGGATGTTGATGACGTTTTCTCTGTCTGCCTCCAATTATCTTTGCAGGGCTTATCATGGTTTTAGCAGGGGCATCCGAATTTGATCCTCAGTACAATAAAGATGCTACAAGCAGACCAGCAGACAACATTCAGATACCACAGGTTAGTTATATCAAGAGATGTTTTATAAATAACTGACCTCTTCAAGGGAAGAGGGAGATGTTGCTTCTAGGTCACCAGCTGATGGGATTCAAGTTCTCAAGGCATTAATTTTGTTGAGATGCGACAGAAATAGGAATTAGAAGCTAGACTTGATTTAAATTTTTTTTTTAAAGGAAAGATATTATTAATTGGTGATAATGCTTAGCTTAAATGGAATCATTTTAGTATATAGACTGCTGGGTTCGGTTTTTGGGGAGGGGTAAACTAAACAGGGAATTGGAGTGTCAGTCCTTACAAATTAAGGAGGTGATTGCCATTTGATAAAGTTCTTTTAAATCATTAACACAGATCTGGTTAAATATATTAATACTGAAATAAAATTATTATCTGATGTCTGAACTAATAATGTCTTTAAATATTATAAAAATTCCTCCAGGAATGTCTGTTTCCCTCTGATTGTCTTTTATTTTCATTTCCACTCAGTCTTCCCAACAGAAGTGCCGTAATCCGTACCGTGAAAAATAATTACTGCTAGCAGAATTTTAGGAAGTCTTATTTATCAGAAACTAACATTTTGGTTTTAAGAAGTTTAAAGCACAGGATACAAAATGCCCCAATGAAGGCGCTGTGAGTTTGTAGTCTCACAGACTTAACCTTTGCATGCACACAATTGAATTTCCAAGTTGTAAACATATTTTCATGTCCTAAACACAAAGAAAATAGACCGAGATAGCTCTTCACTTAATTGCCTTTTTCTCTTTTACAAACTCTTTATCATCTTGTGGACTTTAAGAGAAGGCGCTGTAATTGTGGTTAGATGAGGTTTTTCAGCAGTGGGAGCGTGTGACTGGAAAAGATCACCTTGATGATCAGTTCTTCGCCTGTGCTGTTGTAATCCCTGGCATTGTGCAAGCCCTTTACATTTAATCGTCCTTTATTTAAAAGGCAGTCAAACCTCCTGTAACAATATCCTACTGAGAAGCTGTTCCAGCACTTATTGTTCTAGTGGTTAGGAGTCGTGTTTGTGACCAATTTATAGCCATGTTTTTTGTCATCATTATTCTTGAGCCTAAATGATTCTTTCTGTGTGTATCCTTAATGCATTTAAGACAGAAGCAATAGCCCTTTTGTTCTCATTTTATTTTGCTAAACCAAGAAAGTTGCTGTATTTTGATCCTGCCTCTTCCAAAAGGCTCATTTCCCTCATTCTGCTATGTGCTGAATGGGGTACTGTTCCCAGTTAATACATTTCTAAATTTCACATTATTTTTTATTTTATCTGCTTGGAATTGTTCACAGTATTCATGTTATGTCTTAGCAGTGCCTTAGCTGTTGGCACTACTACTCTGTATTTCCACAGGGAATAACTCACAGCATACTGTTTTCCATAACTGTTTCATTTGGTGGTTTAATACAAGTAGTGTGGGATCACCAAGTTTTCTGGGTTTCTCTTGTCTTATATACCTCTGTTTTCCAGCTAACAAGCTCCTGTCTTCAAGCTGCAGTTCTTGTTAGTATGCAAGTGCATGACCTTGCATTTCATAGTCTTGGATTTTGTTCCATTTCTAAAGGTCCAGTAACCGGTGTCATCTGTGTTCTTTTTTCTGAGTGTATGGCAGTACAAGTCTCTGAAGCAACAATACGGAAGTGTATTGCTAATAACTTTTTGTTAGTGTATCCTGGTTTTTGGGGCCATGATCATTGTTCCTGTTTTTATTTCACTGTTTTATCATAAACCCAGTATCTATATTTTTTATAAAGTTTTCTTATCAAAGTTTTGCTCTTCTTGGTCTAGTGCCATACCAGGATGTTCTTATAAGGAGCTTCTTGTCAGATCTGTTTTCAAGTGTAGGGAAAGACTGGCCAAAGGTCAGTGTAGCCTGGCTGTTGATATCCTAACTTCGCTTTGTGGCTGGAGATTTTGGAACCTCAAGTCTCTTCTCAGGTGACTTGTTGACCTAAGAAGTGAGGCTTCTGGGCCATGTATTGATTCTTACAAACTATGAACTTCTGTTAGGCAGCTTTGCAGCCTCTTCCTCCAGGGTCTTCAACAAATTCAGGAGACACCTGTTTGAGCTGTGCATCTTGTTCTAGTCAGGGCCAAGAGTGGTCATCCTGAATAAAGAACACCATGTTTTTTCAAGTTGGTGCTGTTTATAAATAAGTTAAAATACTTGATCTTCAGCCTATCAGAGAATTCAGGCTTACAACCCTCCTTCCTGTTAACACCTGAGACTATTTCTGAAGAAGTTGTCTCAGTCCTAGATTGGTGAAAGGTCTCAAGGTAATGCTGTTACTAGTGCCTGTTGAGTTTAATAATTTAGAAATACGGTTGAATCTAGTAAATCTTGGCAATAAAGTCAGATTTTAACAATATTTATCCATCAATACAAATTTACTCAATGCTATTCAAGGCAAGTTTCTTGTGTGCAAACGTTTACTTTCCCCCGTGCTCCCACATTGAAACAAGGCATTTGAAGACATTTTCTGACTTTTTGGAGCTGCGTTATGAATAAAAATGGCTAACGTTCATCTCTATAGAACTTTCCATGGAAAAGTTACTTAAAGGCTTGCTTTTGTAAATGTAGCTTTTTTTTTTCCTTGTAAACTGTTCTCCTCCTGTATTTGTTTCTCTTTAGCACCAAAATAGCTATTGGTATTTATTTTATTTTAGCTCATCAGAGAAATTGGTGGCATAAATTTAAAGAAGAACGAGCCTCCGCTCACCTGCCCTTACAGCCTAAAAGCCAGAGTTCTGCTGTTGACTCATCTTGCCAGGATGAAAGTTCCTGAGGTCCTTGAAGAAGGTAATGGCTTCTCCCCTAATGGGTTATTGTTGAAAACTGAGCAACACCTTGCATGCTACAGTACTTAAAATTCTTGTCCATTAAGAGTCGCATGGATCTCTGCTCAGTAGTCTCTATGCAGTGTACTTAATGAGTCATTAAACTTGAAAGACTACAACATTTACTTAGCATTTACTTATTCTCTTCACAGCTCTGTAATACTGATATCCTACTTTTGAAAGCTTTTTGGCTGCAAATGTGACTTTGATAAATTTTTTTTTCTCTTTGTAACAGAATAAAAAGTCAAACATGCGAAGTATATTTGCTTTTCAGAGTAAAGAAGTCAAAGATAAGCATAATATTGATCTCTAACATTTCCATGTGTGGTTATTTTTGGCATTTTCAGCCCACTATGTGAAGCAAAGATAACAAGATTAGAACTTTAAATATCAGTTACATATGAGCTTCAGTTTGTGTTTTGCAGTTTTTCATGCTTGTAATTATACAAACTGAAATGTTCCTAAATGGAGTTCTTGAGTTTCAGCCATGAAACTCATACTTTCTTAGTTCTGACCAGGAAACTTGTGATGTTCTGTATTTTAATGCAAATTAAAAAAGCGAAGATACTTTGGTTCAAATTTTCCAGTTTCGTTCAGAAGAAAAATGATCAGTTTTAAATAGTCACTAAAAATCTCTCATCTTCCTGGCTACTCAGTTACAACTTCACAGATCTGTATTCAAAAGTAATACGTTACAAATAATGTTGTTCCAAAATGTGGTGTTTTACTTAGTACTTCTTCATTTGGTGCGGAAGCTGCTTGTCTGGTATACAAAATTTGTGTTCCCTCTTAGCACTTGCTCTTCCCTGTTTTGTTAGGGAATGTTACAGATGGATGTGTCAATGAGAATAAAGTGGTATGTTCTATAATACAAGAATGAATATAAATGAAGACTGCACCATTAAATGTGCAGTTCATGTAAACTGTCTCCTTTTTCCCTAATAGAAGTGCAGCATAATTGCAGCCAGTTATGTCTTGCAGATCAGCAGTTTATCCTGAAAAAGAGTCCTGCACTACTTCAAGAAATGATTAATGTGATCTGCCAACTAATAATAATGGCTCGAAGTCGGGAAGGTAAGAAAAGAAACTGTGTAATTAAAACTAGTAAATATGATTCTTCATTGCAGTGCTTCGTAAAGTCTTTGGTTCTTGCGGGAAATTTAACCTGTGATATTTAGAAATGCCTAAATGCACTTTTGCTTGTTTTGCTGTAATGAGAGAGTTCTCTATTTTGAGGATTGAAATGCTGCTGCTCCCAAGTCCTACTCTGTAATCTTTAGTACGGGTGTTCAGCTTGTAATGTTTGCAGTTAGAAGTTTCTCCTTAAATGCAATTGAAAACCTTTTCTTAAAGATCTGGTCCATTTTCGGTAGCGAAGCACTTAGTATAAAACAAATTAAATGTTGTATTCATCCGTCTTTTCCTTTACACTTTGACAGTTCTTCCTCTTCTGAGTGACACTTGTTTTTTGGATTTTTTCTTTGTCGTCATTTCTTTGTATGTTGTTCATGTTTCTCGCATTTTAGGATCCTATGCTTTTTAGCCTTCTATGTAGTTTTTTCCTGAACTTGTAAAGGCAGGTGCTTTGCCATAATTGCCATAGAAATTTAATTGAAATGTAATACATAAGCATTTTATTTTACTGTAAAAGGGCAATTACGTTGAAGATGGTTGCTTTCAGTGTAAAGAAACAAAGACTGGGATCTCATGCCTTTATTGCAACAAACACAGGAAAGGTGGGGTTTTTTATGCCAAACTGGTGACTGTTTTGTTTGCTCTCAAATAATACTTACTGGTTGATCTTTACTAGATCAAAACTCCTTTGATAAGCATTGATAGCCTCTGAACAACAATGGTTTTCTGGAAGATCTGTCCCAGCACTGTTGCAAGTGCTGGAAATTGTGTTCCTAATCAAATAAAGCATGAGAGAGGGGACGTAAGCAGATAAGGATGATGAACGCTGGCTTACGTGCCCTATTTTAGAAAGAAGTATTGATGAATTATATTTCTAGTTCTCTTTTAAGCCCTATCTTTACTAGTCTGTGAGACTGCTGGGCAGAAAACTTGAAACCTGGAAGTAAACAGTAGACATGTTTTTCATTGTAGAAGTAATCTTCATGTAACATTAGATTTGTTCATGAGTATCAATTAAGAGCTCAGCTGTGGATATGTTTGTGTGAATATTCTCCAGACTAGCACTGTAACAAAGTTGCAAAGAAACTTTATTACTTTAATAGTTTAATAATTTATTTCATAGAAAGCTCAGTAGCAGTTTTGGGAGTGTGTGGGTGTTTTGTGGGTGTTTTTTTTTTTTTCTTTAAAGTTTTGCTAGCTCTGCCAGACCAAGTCCACATATTATAGCTAATTATGAGAAGTGCTTGAATGAAGACATCTTTTTACTTGTTTATAAGCCCTTGTGTGTGCAAAATGTAGGTTTGTCCTTTTTTTTTTTAAATAAGCATAGGGTTTTTATTAAAAAGTTCTTCAAACCTCTTTAAAATGTCTTTTAAGACGGCCTATCTAGATATTAGTCAGCTAGCAAATACTTGTTTTCTCCTGTGCAAAATAAAACCAAATAAAACAGCCAGAGGCTTTTTTTTTTAGGACAGAACTGAAAGCCTTTGAAAAACGCAAACCACCTATAGGTCTTCTTGTAAACAGCAAATAAGATACTTAACAGAGTACATTATATACTTTACAGCTTGAATGACCTCCAAGTAGCTGTATTATTCTCCTCTAGTTCTGTATGTACATGGAGATACCTTTTTAATTTGACAGTAAGGGGATTATTTATAGATGCAGTGTATTTAATAAACAACTGCTTTGAAGTTCCATCAATGAGTCTGTGAAAGTGGGTAAGAATTTATAGCTGTAATTATGTATGGTAGAAGTCACTTCCGTAGATTTGGGAAAAAAGTCGAAGTGTATCATAGGTATAGTTGAGGATTTGTTTGGTATTTATTTATCAGATTTTCTCAAAATTATTTCCAAAGTTTTAAAATGGTCTTATTCAGAAATTTGTACCAGATGCTTCCTCTCACTTCCATGGCAGTTTTCTCAGCAGAGAGCATTAAAGGGAAGGTGATGCCAAACAGTTACCCATCAGGCCAACAATAATGAATTTAAGGACTTGAAGGTAAACTGTTTCGGGATTTTGGTCTTTGATCTAAAGGAAATTTAAAATGTTGGTCCTATTTTTTGATGACTGTACATATAAAGAGAATTTTGTCCCCCTGCTGACCACCGGTGGGAAACAACTGGAAATTGAAAAGATGTCATTGTTTCTTTACTTTCTTTAATGATGTGAGTAAAATTAAAGTTAATATTGAAATTTTTGAGAGACTTTTTTGTTTTAAGTTTGTGTATTTTGTCATATTAACATAATTTTAAGTAGCCTAAAACTTAGCTAGAGATGTTTCTGGGTTTAGTTCTAATTTTCACTTATATAAGCCTTGACATAAAATTATCACACGCTGTAATTAGCCACAGATATTTAGCAGTCCTAATCTGTAAAAATACAAAGATGATGACATGC
This sequence comes from Chionis minor, assembly GCA_013398295.1. Classification (NCBI taxonomy): domain Eukaryota; kingdom Metazoa; phylum Chordata; class Aves; order Charadriiformes; family Chionidae; genus Chionis; species Chionis minor. The sequence continues at coordinate 60,539 of VZSF01003754.1, forward strand.
ATTAATATTAGCTAAATAAAAAATTTGCAGTGAAATCCTATTTTGTGAAACCTAAATTGATGATGGGATGAGGAGAGGCTATATTTGTGCTATATTCATTTATGTCTTCCAAATATCCTGTATTATTATCTTGAAAATTTATCTGTAGCCATTTATTCATACTTTGTGATCGAGTCTTTTGAGAAAAAGCACCTTGCATGACTCTTCAGAGTCCTGGCATTTTGTTTTCCTAGTTGATTTTAAAAATGTCCATATAGCATTCAGCTCTTGGCCTGTTATCAGCTGTTCTTGAAGGAGATGCAAGAAAGACTGAGAAGCACATCACGACAGCACGTTATGGAATAAGATGTCTGAAGCTCTGCTGTCTGAGCCCTTCACGGGGACAAGCATCCTGCTCCCCCAGATAGCAAAAAGTGGTACCTCAGGCTGCTTGTGCATCCCCATAAAAGCCATGGACACTGCCTTTCTTATCAAACCCCGTTAGAAACAATCTATTGTCAAAGAATGAGTGTAGGTTTGGCATAAAAATCATTTAATCATGGTTACTTCTTAATTTTTATCAGAGCTGTTATTCTTTGCAAATGACTTTGAATTTATTATTACGTGAATTTGTTATTTGCAAGGAACAGTTTTAATCTGCTTTCATAAAAACAAAATTGATACCATTTTCATTTCAGTTCTGTCAGTTTTTAGTTGCTCCTAAAGCTTTTCCAGTCTGCTGGAAAATGGGGCAATTACGAGCTACCTTTAGGTAAAATGTCTTGTACTGTCTTGCCTGATTTCCATGTAGTCTGCGATGCTTTGTTTCTTTGTGCAGCTCCCTGAAAATGTACTTTGCTCTGTGCTATCCCTTGCTTGCATCCATCATTTTGTGACAATTAACTGGTAGTTGATAATGTAAATTATCTTGATGGCTTCTTTGAAATCATTCTTAAGTATCATAAGCAGATAGCCGCTCTGCCAAGCGGGGTGTTTGCGGACAAAAAACCCCATGGAACGTGCTCTAGTAAGCGTCTGCAGAAAGGTTGGGCATCAGTTCAGCCGTCCAGTCCAAGTGCGTGTCTGAATTCGGGTTGGAAGCTGCAGTGTCGTTTAGAGGTTGTGGTTTGACCCAGGTGGTTACCGTTCCTTCACAAGGAGCTATGATTTGCATTTAAATTTGACTACTTTAACGTCCTATGTTTTGGATGATTAGAGGTCATCTTGTCTTGTGCACTTTGACAAGCAGAAGCCGTCAAAATGTGCACAATAAGGGCATTGGTTTTATGTTGGGGCAGTTGGGTGGTGTTAAAAGCTACGCTGTCTTTCCTCAAATCCACGCTCGGGGAATATGAAGTCCTGTGTTATTTTTCAGGAAACCAAAATAATATTCTCCAGTTTTGTTAAAATATTTTTCTACTGTCGTATGGATGATGAGTCAATGCTTTGAGAAGAATTTCTACGCTGATTAGTGCTCTGTGGTCTCAAAGCTCTAGGTGAATTTCCTGCAAAAGCCAGTTTGTCAGAGAATATGTACGATTCTTTTATTAACTTGGTTTGCAGTGTGGGTTTTTTTAAAAAAACTTAGCAGTCAGAAAAATTATGGGGAAGGTGAAAGATAGGTAAGATAGAAAGTAAATTTTTTGATGTTTAGTTGGGTAATTAGTCTTTCCATTTCTACTTTTTTGAAAGGTAGAAGTTACATCTTTGTGACTTACCAGTATTTCTAGCTGCATAGTTCCATTTGTAATCCTGCTGGTGTTATTTTTCTGTTTGCTTTGTGTATAATCTTCACAGTGTTTATTAGTATAATGAGTTTGAAAAAAAACCCCAACACAGCTCCTGCCGTGTAATTTGATTTGATAGCTGATTATATTTATAGCTTGGTAATTAATTAATAAACACAGTATTTGAGGGGACAAGGACAGGTGGAGCAGAGGTGGTGGAGTCATCTTTCATCTGTATTTAACATGCCAAAGGAGAAGATATACTGAAGATACTAAATTTGGTTTTTTTGGTCAGATTTGTTACCTTTCCATATCTACCCTGTAAAATGTTTTAAAATTAACTTAAACTTGCTTTTTATCAAAATACATGGCCATTGGCACATCCAGCAATTTTTGCTTTGGTACCCTTTTGGTGAGATGAAAGTTACAGCCTGTCTGCTTTCTCACCCGGGTCTAAGTAGACCTGCTTTTTTCCACATCTGTAATTGCCTTCATAGTGTGGTAAGCGCAATCACACAGCCCTAATAGAGTGGGCATGTTCCTGACCATCTGTCTAAGCCATCTATCGAAAGATGCCTCTATGCTCCTGTTGTAGTGTCCCAAATATACTGATACCAGCCAAATACGTGCATTACCAAATATTACATATATGTATATGAGTATATTCGTGTATGAATACAAGTGTCTGTGTGTGTACATACTTATTTTTATATATTTATATGCAGAATATACCTGTAACAGCTGAGGTAATTAAAGGCTGATTTTTTTTTTTGAGAAAAGGTTTTAAAGTGTAGGGAAAATACACATGCTAATTCTTAAAGAAAACAGCAGGCATCATAAATTCCAGGTGCTTTCTGTAATACTTGTTTATAATTGCCTTCAGTTCTTTCATATGCCACATATGAATTCAGAAAAAGATATTTAGAATTAAGTAAATTTTCTTTAAATTTCTCTTGGCTCTCTGAAGAGAATCTAACTTTTTTTGCCGTTTCATGGTAAAGTGTATATATAGAGCAATCTGAACATTGCCAATTCAGGCCTCGCAGCAGCTCTTGAGCTGCAGGGGAATTATGAAATGAGTTTTCTAAACAAGGTTTTGAGAAGTCTTATTTATGAATGGACAGTTCTCTAACAAAGTTAAATAGCAGTATATAGAAACCTGTCTGCTTTGCTTTTCCGTTTCTTTTTAGACAGGATTCAATGACTGTGTCTTTTCTTTTGCTCTGTTCTGGTTAAGACATTCTCCTTGTCTGTCTTTTGATTATTTTAATTATGTAGAGTGCATACCTCTTTGTACTTTAAAAACATTAAAGGAATTATAGGTAATTTCTAAAATAAAAATCAAATAGATGTTTGCTCAGACACCCCTTTTAACCTGTAGGTTTACTTATAAAAGCCATAGCTTTGATATTTTTATAGCTATTCTTACTTTCTTCTAACATAATATGCCCCGCTTAGCGTCAGTTATACCAACATGTAATAGACTGCTACCTTTATGTTCATCTCAAGATAGAAATCTTATAATTTGTTTGTGTTGTAACAGATTAACGTTTAATGATATACTATCTTTAATGATATGCTTACAAAGTTGGTTTTTTTAAAACTGAAGTGGCGATGTTTTTATAATAACTGCGTAGATATGTTGTGCTGTTCTTCCCTTAGACAGTGTTGGGTGGAAGTCTTTCCCTTTCTTAGTGTTCAGCTGCGGTAGTCTAAATAGAGGGAAGAAGATCCTGAGCTGTGTGACTGCAATGAGAGTTAAAAGGCTGCCTGGTTAATTATGCTGAACAGATTAAGATGCCACTTTCTTTTGCTTGACTAAAACCAAGATTTTCCGTAGTCTGTAACATAAATCTGTAACATAAGTAACATATGTAAGGAAAAAAAATTAAAAATGATGTTATCTGTTTCATTCTCCCCAAGAAAGGGAGTTCCGTGCTCCATCTTTGGGGTCTTTGGAAAATTGCATGAAGCTTTCCCAGATGACTGTCCAGGGACTTCAGCAGTTCAAGTCTCCCCTTTTGCAGCTGCCTCACATTGAAGAGGACAACCTTAGGCGGGTCTCCAATCATAAAAAGGTATAAAACGATGCATGATACTTGCTAAAGTTGTAAAACATTTTCTGTTACTTGTTTTACCTGTTTGCCTATAAGAAAGGAAGGTCAGTCATGAATTAACTAAGAGAATAGAAATGTTTCTTTGAAGTCCACCTCAGGGGGTGGGAATTAAGATCAGAGATCTTGTAAGTGTAAAAGCGTGTAAAAGATCAGTCTAAATTGACCTCACAAGCAGAAGAAACAGAGTTTCCTTCTTATTACAAGAGTGCTATCTCCTATTTAATATAACAAATTTCCAAAATAGAGCTGGAATATCCTACTGGGATTTTTTTTATCCTTGCTTGGCTTTACATCATTCTTAATCTAGTTTGATAGAAAATATATTTGAACTGTAGCACAGAGAAGTTCATAAAACAAGCAAAAAAGTCAGTTACTGTGGGAAATATTTCAAATATTGTCATCCTTTGTGTATGAAAGAGGGTGCTTAAAAAAGCTATTGCTATGTAGTTGGAAGTGTTGGTATTTGTAGAATTCAAGCAAGAAAGAGAATAGTCTTGTCTGAATACCTGCATATGCGTCTTCATTCCTATTGCACTGACTATATCACTGTATTCAAACCTGCTTGTTTGTTGGACTGTGGTTTATCTTCTAGGAATTCCTGGTTAGAAACAAGCAGTTATCTTCTACTAGAAGCTGTTGACTTTTGCAATAGTCTTATTACAATGGTTAATTCTTACCAATCTTAAAAAATATTCTTTTTATCTAATGGAAGTTTTGTTTAGCTTTAGTTACAACCTTAGAAGGTGTTTAAATGTTTCTATGTTAGTGTGAAGATAAAGAATTCTTGAGTGCTGTATTTTTTTAATCCCCTTAGAAGATAGGTTTTTCATCAAGTAGTCAATACTTCGGATGACGTAAAAGAACCATTCTCTTAATAGGTATCATCAAACACTTCCTTTTCTTAATCCAGCCCTAAACTACAGGGAGCCTACAAAAAAGCATGCAATTTTAGATGTATTTTTTGGCATGTGCAGTGTAACAAAGTATAGAAATCAAGAATTTGGCCATCTTGTAAGCCTACCTGTCCTTCCCCTGAAAGATAAGACCAATTTATTAGGCTTGTTTGTACAGGATTCCCATTCTCTGAACTTTTAAAAAAGACGGTTCTCTAGAGTAAAGGTATGGTCAGTCTCCCTAGATGCATGATGCTGGTTTAAATAAAATGCATGCTTTTCTAACGGACTGAAGTAATGAAGTGTTAAGGCAAATCTGTGTTTGTTTTATCCTTTTCATTCTGGCCTTCAGATCTTAAAAGGAATGGTTTTAGATTTGTTTGCAATTCAGTATTAAAAAGAAAAAAAAAAGTAACTTGTTCCTGCTAATACAAATCTCAAAGCATTGAAGTACTCTAAAGAACCCAATTAGTAAAATTTGTTGGCTCAGATTTCTGAGAAAGCTGTCTGAAGTAATAGTTTTATAAGAAATGTATTCTGTGTCTAAGGGGTGACATAGTATGGAGCACAGCAATATTCAAAGCAGTAGTACTTAGCAGGTTTGAATGTAACATCTTTGTTCTGTTGTTTCTCAAAACATATGCTTGCTAGTTTCCTAAAGTATGTTTTTTATAAGAACAAATCAAATGGTGTGTATGTGTTAGCAATGCGGGGACGCAAGTGATATATTATCAAGAGTTTATTTGTGGACTGTGTTCTCTGCTGCCACGTGACTTCTGTTTTCTTTTTTAAATTCAGTATAAAATCAAAAGTATTCAGGATTTGGTGAGTTTGAAAGGTTCCGATCGTCGCAATTTACTGCATTTCCTAGAAGATAAGAAATATGATGAAGTTATGGCTGTCCTTGGCAGCTTTCCGTATGTCACTATGGATATAAAACCACAGGGTGAGTGGGAGGTCCTTTTGTACTGTATATGTCGCTTTTCTGACATTTTGATAGTGTGTTGGCAGTAAGCTTTTGGAGGACGCTGGAACACAACTCACTATTATTTATGTGGCCTGGAAATTACATACTTTTTTGAGTGGCGGGCTCTTGCACATGAGATTTATAGACTGAGGAGATAAAGTACATTGAAACATTTCACGGATTCCCAAGCCAGCAGTAGTTTCTCCTACCGGAGCTTATCTGTTATTTCATCCATTGATTTAATATTTCATGTGCAATGTGGAATTCTGGTTGAAATACCACTTTTATTAGCTATCTTAAAAAGTTGTGCTTTTTCCAGAATTTATGCTCGGCTTACTCCAGCATGGAGAGAGTCCTTTGTGAGATTTTGAGTTGGAGACCCTGATGACTAAGTATTCCTGGGTTCCTTTGTGATAATGCTTATATGGTTTTTATATCTGGCAGAATTTGTCCGTGCTGTGCTTAGCTACCTTTTGTGTGCACTGTTTCAATGAATGTGTAATGCTTTTCCTTTCTGAAAATTAGGTATATTATTAAGCAGTTCCTGTTAGGCAGCCTTTCAGTGGAAAGTGAATTGGTTCTGTAGTCTTCTTTCCTTTGGAGAAGATCAGTACTAGTAAATACGAGATAATCTGAAAGGTTGTTTAGAATTTGTGTTGTAACTGTTGTTGCAGTGATCACATTCAAAATGTGCTACGTTTTGTTTGGGTAGCCTAGTTTGTAATTTGGCTCATGCATGGTCCTCTGAGAAGCTAATGGAAAAGCCTGGTAAAGAAGCAAAAGTCTGTTAAGCTTGGTATTTCTCAATGTTGTTTATGTGTGTTTTTAAAACCAAACACAAAAGAAAGATTTTTATCTTTTAGCACAGGATTGTCCATAGTTGTGTAAATCTGCTTAAAATTTAGTCTTGAAGTAACTTCCTGTACTTTGGCAAGCAAGCCTTTTCTGCCTGTAGTCTTCATTTGTCACACAACCGTACTCAGGTGTGATGTGGAGGACTTAACAATGCATATGCTTTTCTATTTAGCTCGATATTACCATTATATAAAATATACATGTAAAACTAGTGAAGAGTAAAACTGCTTTCTAGGGGGGTGATTGATGGTGGTGGAAAATCCACGTTAGGATGTAACTCTATTCCTCCCCAACTTGCAACATTCTCCAGTTCATAGACTGGAGATATAAAGTCCTCAGTGGCTTTCCTGTGGGTTTTATGTTTGATATTTTAGTTAAAATAATCACTGCTGTTCTTTTAGTTTCCTTTGCCTTCTACTTAAAAAAGAATTAAATGCATGATTGTTAATGTGGCATTGAAATTGAGTTGTTAATCATATGAAAGTCAGGAAAATGAAAGTTATGATTCCCGGAACAAATATAACAAGGTCCCTTTGGTCATGCGTGGCATTTCATGTTTCTGAAGTTTTATGCTTTAATATATAATGCACAGTATTACTGAGTTATGGTTCCCACAGCAGCTTTAACTTTGAATTTTCTAACTTTCATGCAATTAAAATTTCAAACTCAATGTTGCTGTTTTATAGTTTGCTGAATTACCAGCCCTCATCCTGGTAGTATATTTGGAGTTGTAAGAGACTTATTTAATAATGTTTGGAAATTATTTTTTGTTAAAAATTCTGGAATTTGTATGCTTATATTTAGACAGAAACGATGTTTAATGGAAAAAAAGGCTTTAAAGAAGTTTAATGGTTGTGTTGCTTTTCTTTTTACACTAGTTTTGGATGACGAAGACAGCAACAATATTACAGTAGGTTCTCTTGTCACTGTTCTGGTCACACTAACAAGACAGACCATGGCAGTAAGTATTAAGAATACTTGTTGTTTCAGGGTAACTGCAAGTATATACTAATAAACAGGCATTTCTTCTTTGCAAGCTAACGTAGTGTTTTGTAAATAAAACTGTAAAATTAAGATTTGAAATTGAGAACTTGTGCTCTTAATCCTCCCTTATGTTTTTGTTTCTGAATTAGAAAGTTTTCCTGGAATCAAACCAAAGTTCAGTCTGACCCGTTGCAGTTGTCTAGGGAACAGTAAAAGAATATGGCAAGCGATACTGCCCTGAGGTTTGTAAATAACAGGAAAAGAGACATTCAGAAACTTAGTTTTTGAATTAGAATAAAGTATTCACTGAACTCCTTAGGACAGTGTTTGATTTCACTTTATGTGGGCTCAAAATGTTACAAATCTCTTGGGTGTTTTAGACACTTTTATGAAAGAAACTCAGTCCAACAGAATGCAGAATATACATAACAATAAAAAAGAGGTACACCAATGCCACATCAAGAAAGTGGAATGCTGAATGGGTAGCAATGTGGCATAACCAAAATAATACTACACCCTAGTAATTAAACTGCTGACCTGTGCTTATTTTTTAGCTTAAAATGTAGTGATGACTTTCATTGAACAAAAAACTTCATGCACAGAAACTAAACAAAATTTTACCTAACAATTCAATTCAGAGTCAGTTTTTGCATCTGTACTATTCAAGATAACTGTCGAAGTAAATGGGAAGTCTGAGTTAATGCCTCTAAGGTAGGGCATATGAGCGTGAGTGTAACAGTCGATCAGACTAGCCATGGAAACCAGTTCAGCAGAAAGCACTCTGTATATGTAAGTGTGGTGGGTTCACGCTTCCACACTATGGATTTAAGAATACATCATCTCAACGATAACTGAGGATGCAGTAGGTAGAAAGTAAAAGCACTGCATCACTATGCTGGACCTTAAAAATGAAGGAAACTCAAAATTGTAAGCATATTTAACTGCGCGTAGAAATTAATTAAAATGTCTGACAGCATATAGGAAACTCATTTAAGGTGTTTTCTATGTGAACCCCACTAGGCAGCCTGGCATTGAGGTACATGACCTAAAAACTAGAGCTAGCCTTTTGGATGATGCCTTTTTTTATGATGGTATTTCATATTTACCATCTTTATATAAAGACACCTCTTTATGACTGATTTTTTTTTTTAAATGGCATGTATTATGTTTTGCAGAAAAAAATGCATGAAAAAATTCCATTTGCACAGAGATGTTGTAGTCTACACAGTACTAACATTGTGTTTTGTCTTAACGTTTCATATTTCTGGTTTGGTTTGTTGTCCTGTGTCCCTGAGTAACAGTGCAGCTGTTGAAGTTTTTAATGCTCTGGCAACTGGAGCAGAATTTGCATTTTTAGTACTGCTTGCTTTTGTGATACAGGATTTCTGTGCTTTATAAAACAAGTAGATTCTTTGGAACAAGATGACATGTTGTTACTAATTTTCTTTATAAATGCTAGCAATGGGAAAATCCTAGACCAAATGTTCGAAACAGTGTTTAATTTTGATCTGCTAATCTCCTGTTGTGTTTGTCACTGATAAAAGAATTTGCCATAACGATTAAAACCCTCAGACCTGATTAAGGTGATTTAGTTTAAAATAATAGTTTGCTGTTTTAGTACAGAGAGGAATTAATAGTTTTCACATCTTTCTCTAACCAGGAAGTGTTTGAAAAGGAACAGTCTATATGTGCAGCGGAAGAGCAACCAACAGAAGATGGGGTGAGTGAACAGTGAATGTTCCTCGTGCTAGCTAGAGACCTTTCTTTCAGGTCTTGAGATGCTAATTGTGTACTTCTTAAGCATTTTTTTTTACTCAGAAATGCCTACTGAAGTCTCTCGAGCTATGGTTTCTAACTTTCTAAGTTACAAGTTACTTCTAACTTTAAAATGCTTGAAGTACAGTTGAATGCCTGAAATTTAATGAACAAAATAAATATTTTAAATACTGTTTTCCTGCACAGCAAGGAGAAGTCAACAAAGTTAAGAGCAAAGGATGGCAGCAAAAGAATAAAGGAACCAAGAAAGCTTCAAAATCAAAGAAAAAGAAGCCAGTGAAAAAGAAACCTGTGCCACCTACGTTGCAGCCACCAAAACAGCAGAAGCAAAAACAAGCTAATGGGGTAGCTCATAGATTCATTGATACTTTAGTATTTTGTTCCGTTTATCACTCCTAATCTGATGGGATTTTTTGTATCTCTGTTACATTTCATTCTATGCTTTTGTAAAGCATATCTCCTAAACTGGTAAAATAATCAGGGAACTGCCACAGTAATGTTTCCAGCGGCCTGCTGAAAGTTGTGCCCGACTGCTTTAGAAGTCTGGCTTCATAGTCCCTTCTTATTAGTTCTTGTTAAGCTGCCTTCTGGGAGGTGAATTGTTCTGTACCTCCTACATTTCCTTTAAAGGAAAAAATTGAAATGAGACTTTCTTCTGGTAAATTAAGTAGCTTTAGTACCTTTATGCTCCCACTGCATGGTGTTTTCTCCACCTCACGGGCCATCTTGTAGGTACTTTCTTATACTCTCTCTTCTTTTCTTACCACTTTTTGGAAGTGTGACCCCGGAATCAAATACTGTTTTCTCCTATTTGTGTTGTGGATGCCATATGGTGAAGGATTAATTGCTTCCATGCTCCCCTTAGCAGATGAGGTGAAAAGGAATTGATCTTCACTGTAGATATACTCTGTGGCACCAGAAGAGTGCAGATCAAAATAGGAAATAATGGCTGATCTTAAAGCAGGTGCTGTAAATGTTGCGTACTACAATAATGCAGACAAACTAAAAGTTAGAGTGTCGTGGTTTTTGGTTTTTTCTTTCCCATTAGGAAGTAGTTGCAAAGGAAGAAGAGGAGGAGATCTCTGATAAAGGAAGTGAATCTGAAGAAGAAGAAACAAACAGGGACTCTCAAAGTGAAAAAGATGATGGAAGTGACCGAGATTCTGACAGAGAACAAGATGAGAAGCAAAACAAAGATGATGAAGCTGTAAGCCTTACTTTTTCTTGAAGGGTAATGTTGCCTCTGGGGTTGAGAGAAAATGCATTTTAATCCTCTAGCATCCCCTCAGGCTAGGCAACACTAGGATGAAGGAGTAATATCTGTTCTCCAAAGGTTTTCAGACCTCATTCTGGCACAAGATCTTTGTCATTGCAAGACTGTTTGAGAGAGAGCAGTGAAGGGTCTTTGCAGAATAGACAGAAAACTTAAAAATGGCATGAGAAAAATAGCTTTATTTCAAGGAAAGATTGTAATGTTTCTTTCAGCTTAATTTGATTACTAGCTGCTGCAGACTTTGTGAGATAAAGTCTCTCCTTTGAACTCTGTTCTTCACATGCAGTGGCTGTTGAGTACTGCATAACGCGTACTTTAAGCATGGAGTAGTTGAATGAACTTGTCTATGGGCTTAATGGATTAAGAAATAAATGAGAATGAAGCATTGTGGTGGTAGATGATTTCTGCACCACAGGTCTTATAGTGGAAGACTTGAGAGTGACAGCTGGAAGTCCTGTACGGGCTGAGAATAAGCTTCTGACAGAAAAAGAATTATCAAACTTGTAATCAGGACAGCTGAGGTTGTGAGTGTTTATAGGCAGAGCTGTAGCAGTGAGTTTTGAAGAATGTGTGCAAGCCCCACAGATCCATGTTTTGGGGTTGTTTGGGATTTTTTTAATATTGACATGAATGGTCTCTTTAGTTTTACTGTTGTTTGATATTTTTTTTTGCTTTGTACTGTATAAATTAATCTCTATGTGCCTTTCCCTTTTGTATTGTTTAGCATAGCAGAAGAACTTGTCATATGTATCATTTCCATGGGCTAAAATGTCTTTTTTTAATGCAAAAGATGGCTAGTGCACAGTAACTCTTTAAACTTATCTTTGACAGGAGTGGCAAGAATTACAGCAAAGTATACAGAGAAAGGAACGCGCTCTTCTTGAAACGAAATCAAAGATAACACATCCTGTTTACAGTCTTTTTTTCCCTGAGGTCAGTAATAGAAAACATTACAGTTGTGAAACATAAGAATTAATGTAATAGAAATGAATTGGTCTTTTTATGTTTTTACTGTAAATAATGGGCTTTCAAAAAAGTCTAATACTTGAAATGCTGATCTTCATTTTTAAAAAGTCTTAATTTATAAAATCCTCTTAAACTCCTTCAGATACTTTCCTAAAAGCTTTTAATGTAGTATTCTTTCTGTCGAGTTCCCAGAGGCTGGAAAACTTGAATAGAATTTAAGGTTCCTTTTTGATGGCAATAATGCTAAAGGGTTTTGGTTTTTTCCCCTTGCTGATCTGCTACATACAGATAGATTCAGAATGAAACCTTTCAGATATATAGGGGTTTAATTTATAGTCCTTTTATTCTCTTTTTAAAACTTATTTTATGGCTATGGAATGTGAAAGCATAGTAGTGTCTCTAATAGAGACTTAAGGGTGGAATATTACTTCTCTTCATCTACCTGCAAGCACCTGTAAGCCAGGGAGGTCCTGACCCCTCCCATGTTAACAGAAATGCCAGGAGAGTTTGGGGGTCAGTTGGCTTAGCAGATTGTTTTGGCTTGCTGCTTGACTTCAGGTTTCCATGCAACAGCGTGGTGGCACCACGTGGTATATGTGAGAGGGTTGGCAAATCTGTCTCTCTCTACCATAGTGTAGTCTGGAAGTAGCGGAAGACAATTGTGGAACAATCCGATAGAGCTCATCAATACACGATCGAGTGCGGATGGGTATCGGAGAAAGGGATGTATTTGAGAGTGATGACGCAGTACAGTCGATAGGCTGAGGTGTCTCTACAGCAGCCTTTGGTGTTGAAAGTATGTTCTGATACATCAGTTGTTACTTACACAAGCAGCTACGCTTGATAGGTATCTGAAAACCCATCACAGCAATGAAGCCTCGAAAAAGATGGCATTTTTTAAAGTGTGGATTTCGTGTTCTGAGCAGATAAGTTAGGTCTTTGGGAGGTGACCATGTTGGAACCAGGAAGGAGGAGTATTTGGCCACACTTTCTTTCCAGGCCAGTGGTTCAGAGGGATTCCTTTGTTTCCCTGCTGTCTTACTAGGGAACTAATCTAGGATCTCTTCTCTCATCGTGCTATCTCCACTAACAGGGAGGTGGGATGCAAGGGTTATGCTTCCTCTTGGGGTTTAAAGGAGACAACAGACGAGGGAGAACAGGAAAACATAAGAAAAAAAGGAAGACACCGTGTATATTTGCTTCCCCTTTTCAGTCCCCAGGGCTCTTTATGTCTATACCCTGTACAGCTTGTTGTGTGTGCAAAACGTACTCCGTTGTCCCCATGCTTGTGATCATACTGTTCCTGCTGTTTTTACCTAGTTCTGCCATCGTTAGAAAGCAAAGTGTGGGAAGCAAGACCTGTTGCTAAGGAGCCAGGCAGGATATACAAATAAACCAAAGAAATTGTTTTCCTGAAGGCCTTAGCTGGGAGCTTTGTGGCCTGATGACATCTGGTTTGTAATGGCTGATCGTAATGTTGTCTTTTCCTGACACTGGGGGTACCCTCCCGTCTCTCAATACAGCTTCCAGCAGTACACCAGCATAACCGGAAAAGGCGTACTGGTGTTCTGCTCTTCTGGCTGCTTTAGATTATGTCAAACGTACAGCTGAGTCTTAATACCTCCTTGCTGCGAAGGCAGCTGGCTTTGGTCATCAGTCTGAGCTCAAACAGCGAGCGTGCGCTATGCTCAGTGCCACAGAAGTGCTAACTATTCGTATTTCTTTTTTACTGCAGCGAGGGATCCTTCAGAGACTTTGCTTATACTTTGTGCCAAGCAGCTTAAGCTTCAGCTGTATGTAACCAAGCTGCTGATGGGTTTTAAGATAAAACCTAAATACGGTACTACGCTAAAAAAAGTAATCTAGGGCTGAACTTGAATATTTGAATTTGGAAGATACACGCGTATTATCTCATGGTACTGCAGTTGTAAATTTTCCAACCTCTTTTCACCGATTTCCTGGAAGTTGAATGCAGCTGCACTTAATGCTGTAACTGCAGTTGGAGCTGCTTTGCAGCATCTGAAGAGCAAAATCCATCGTACTCTCTAGGTGGTTTTTTTTAATGTGTGATTTAGTGTTACGTATATTGTGGTCATGGCCGGTTCAGAGATGCAGAGTTAAGGATGAAATGCTGTAGTTGTGTGAATTTCCAGAATTTGCAGATGTTTGAGTAGCCAAACCTAATATATTTATTCTCAGGAGGTAGCCTTAACACTGTTTCATCTAAGTTTTTGGGCAATTGATTACTCTGCCAGAGATGCATCTTTAATCTATGCAGTTTCCTAAATAATTATCTTCTGCTGCTGCATTCATGGATCCAGAAACTGCACAGATTGTAGTTTTGACATTTTTAGGTAGAAACTGGCCCTAGTGTTCCAATTTCATGAACATACTGGTTCCCTGGCATGCCAAACCTTGCACCCATCTGTTAAAGGGCATTTTGCCTGCTTGCCTGTTAGCTTGCCAGGTTCTCACAGGCATAAACTTTAAATTCCACCCAATGAGAGAGAGGAAAATGACACTCCTGCACAGTCGTCCTTTCTATAAAAAAGCAGTGGTACTTTGGGGTCAGGAGCTTTGCTTCCGAAGAGTTTACTGTATAGATTCCTTGCAGCATTAGATCAATGGATGTCAGTTTGTTCTGGTATTTCTTTCCCCCCTTGGCTGTTTTTTTAACAGTTTTTGTGAAAATGTAGTTGACACTTTTGATCTTTGTTCTAAAAAGAATTATTCCTTGCCATTGAGAGTGATGGAAACATACGCAATGTATAGTAAGTCAGCACAGTGTTTTGGTAATATCAAAAATAACATGTTGATACAAATGCAGTTTCTTTTTCCGTGGTCAGAGTCCTTACAGGCCCAAAATGGCGAGTAGCCATTTCTGTAACGGATCTAGCTCTTGCACTTCTTGTTCATCTGTACATACACTGTTTATCCTCCTATTCCTAGAGGCCCCTTGGCTAGGAAATAACACTTTGACTGCATAAGATTCTTCTTTGCTACGTCTGCCAAGCAGATTGACAATATATTTATTTTTGAAACTTACAGATAGAATAACTTATGCCTTGTATTCACATAGGACTGTTTTTCATAAAGAAAATCACTTAAAGTGGTCGTAAAAAGGACTTCTTATAATTCTACAAATTCTGGTCTTAAGTAGTGTGTGAATAGGGTTTTATCCTGTTCTCAGTTGCCCATTGTGCTAAACATGTGAAGGAATGCTGTTGCTTTACTGGGATGCAGTTGGTTTTACCTTTATACACTGTAAAATGGGCATTAACACACTGAATTAATTTTAAACCCTCTGCTCTGTGAGTCAACAGTGCTAATCAGGCTGTTTTGGTTGCTGGTGTGAGTGTCTTGCTGTTGTGAATCTGTAGTTTGCTAGTTGAATATTTCAGTGAGATGATGATAATTATTACTAGCATAACGATTAGTCACTTCAAAAGAGAGGAGTTGAATTAACTTTTTTAATTTTTCAGCCTCCATTATTAAAATTTCAGATCACCAAACATTGGCTTCTGAATTGTTTAAAAAAAAAAAACCTGAACAAAACCAAACCCACACCAAAACTACTGATATTTTGACTATTTCAGTAGAGACAAAAATTCTTCAATTTGTATGTATTAACAGCATTTGCTTCTCACTTGTGGAATTTGGAAGGGGATCGGTGGTGGCGAAGTCCGCTGTATCCTTTCATTCAGTCCTTCTAATGCTGTTAGATTAAAAATAAAACAACCACTTTCATCCGTCACTGAAGTAACCACCTGATTGTTGTTGGTGTAAGTATATAAAAACTGGCCTCCTGGTATGGAGCTTGACTTGTAACTGTTATAAGAAGCGCTCTCTAGGGCTCCAGTCTATTACAAATGTGATCAGTTACCAGAACACAGTTCAGCAATCTAACATTTGCTGTTGTTTGAAAGGTGTGGGTTTTCCCCCTTTTTTCCCCCAAGGGTAAGATTGCACTGTTATGGTTGTTACCTGTCTACTAAAATACTTCTTCATAAAATTGAAGAAGTCTCCCTCCCCTCCCTTGCTTTTTTAGAGAAAAGACTTAAGGAGGTGAAGGAACAGAAACTTGCTTTGCAGTACTAAACTAACTTCTTTGCAATACAAAGATGTCAGCTTCTACGAAAACAAAGTGAAATTTGCCTAGAAGGTGTGCCAGAGGGTTAACCAAAAAGGAATAGTGGTTAAATGAAGAACAGTTGGTGTGGAAGAGCTATTGTCTTTCCCATTTGAGAATGGTTGTGTCTATGCTGCTGAACTGCACCACAGTCTTAAAAATCTGACTCCAGCTGAGGGATAAACTACTATTTTTTGTATGGTATTGCTGTCTTTTATGAAGAACTATGCCCATTTAATTTCATTTAGTTTAGGAGCTATGCTTTAGTGCCCGCAATGGCAAGACCTTTGAGACCTGTAGCTATCTTGAAAGCTGTGTGTGATAGGCAGTAGCTGTTTGGTATCTTTTACAAATACCAATACTGCCTTTGGTTCATACTTCCTTGAAGTGAAATCTAGGTATGTCCAAATTCCAACTGTCAGGAGATTCCCACTTTTTGGAGGGAGGGACAAATGGGGCAAAACATACTTTCCTGAAAGAGATTGTTTACTGGGAAGAGTACTTTATCTGTGTTTTCGCGTGCCTTGCTTTATATGCTGACCTTTTTACCCAGTCTGGATTTCTGTTGAAGGACCTAAGGTAGTATTATATCGCATGAATCTGCTCCTTAATCCTCAGCGGACACAATTCTTCAGAACGGTTCCATGTCTGACATGGTAGTTTAGGCTGAATATACAGAATGAAGCCTTTGGAGACCAACAGTTACTCGTGATAACTGTTTGCTTTCAGTGTGCAGTATATACTATGTATTTTATTCAAAGATATTCCAGAGTTTAAAAAAAACCCAACCAACTAAACACAAGCCACTTCCTTTCTGTCTGTATTATAAAGACTACCTTTATAAAGTATAGCGTCATCGTTTTATATGACTTCAGTAATTCTTTGGTTTGTTTTTTTTTTGTTTCTGTTTTTATTCTTTTATAAAAGGAAAAACAAGAATGGTGGTGGCTATATATTGCAGATCGGAAGGAGCAGATGCTAATATGTATGCCATATCATGTTTGTACACTAAAAGATAAAGAAGAGGTAAAGTACTTGAAGAATTTTCTTTTGGGGTATTGCAAAACTGTACTAAAGTGTCTTATGTTATGCAAATACATTTAGATTTTAATTTTTTCACACTTATCTCTTAAGATGGAAAACAAATTTTACTCTCCTGATAAAAGAAAATTGATAATGGAGGAAGAAGAGATAATTTAAGAAGACTTTCAAATTTCTTTGCAGAATATGATTTTTTTTCACTGATACCAAAAGCTGGTGAAAACCAGTATTCATACACAATGATCATTCTTAAACTTACTCAAATGTGGGAGAAATGCTAAGTGTTCCTTTGCTGTAAAGCAGGGGCTGTGACAAATTAATTGGCCTCGGCTCATACGAACCTTTCTGAGACTGTAACCTTTGGCTGTGTTCTTTGCTTTTCTGAAAAATGGAGTTCTGATGTATTTTGCTCTTTCAAACTAGATTTTATGTGCAATTTCAAGTAACAGTGCAGTTAAGCTGATACTTTCAGCAGACTAAGTATTATAACCTGTTTGGGTTTTTGGGGTTTAGGAAGCATACAAAAAGGTGAAATCGTGTACTTAAAAAGAGAGTTACTTTGGTCTAATTCAGAAAATAACGTGACTCGATTGTTCATCTTTCGTGGAAGATATAATGCTCGGGTATTCTGTCGCTTTTATGTGAGTGTTTTATTATTTGGAAATTTTCAAAGAAGTGTCACTTGTAAGAAAGTAATTTTTTTTTAAAGAAAAAAATGTTATTCTGTAGTAGTAATTATTGCTCATTAGAGTACTTAAATACTTGTTCTAATGTGTCACTTGAAAGCAGTAAGAACTTACGTCGTGAATTCTGTTTTGTAGGTAGAGCTGAAGTTTCCAGCACCAGGCAAGCCTGGAAACTATCAGTACACGGTTTATTTAAGATCGGATTCATATATGGGATTGGACCAGATTAAACCATTGAAGGTGATGTATAATTGTTTTATGTATTTGTATTGTATTGAAAGCTACTTCCGATGGTTATTAAAACCCGAAAAGTCCTGTTATCTTTAAGAATTCAAGCTGTCCTAATTTAAAACAGTGGCAAGGAGGGAATTAGAAGAGGTTTCTTGTGATGCCAGTAGTGGCAATTTTATGATGGACTAAATGGGACTAAAGTTTGTGATGCTTTCAGTGCCTGCGTATTTTAATACACGTTTTCTCATTTTTATTCAATTTCTGCAGTATGTTTGGCTCTGGCTTTATACCTGGAGGCCTGCCGTGCCATTTCCCTGCCCTTAGTCCTAGATGCATCTAGTTAATGAGATGCATGCCTTATTTCTGAAAGCAGTTGTTGGGTTTGTTTTGGTTATTTGTGTGTCAGTTGGTCTTTTTGTTTGTTTGGTGGGCTTTTTTGTTTTGTTTTTTTAATTGTCAATTTCGTGTGTGGTGTCATTTGTTCTGGGGTCGGTTTTTGTTTTCCCAAATTGATGTGTATTGTCTGTAACCCTCCCTTCCCCCCTTCTTTCTACTTCTTTATCCAATTACAGCTGGAAGTTCATGAAGCAAAACCAGTTCCAGAAAATCACCCGCAGTGGGATACAGCAATAGAAGGTGATGAGGACCAGGAAGACAGCGAGGGCTTTGAAGACAGTTTTGAGGAGGAAGAGGAAGAGGAGGAAGATGATGATTAAACAATACTATTGATTGACTACAATATCTGCACACACTGCAAACTCTTGGTCTGACTGTGGAACTGTACAATAACCAAGAAACACAGTACAGAAGCTTTGAGAAGGCTGAGTTTAATTTTTCTTTACCAATTAGGAGTGCATTATGTAACTTCTCAGTGGAGGTGAAACAAATCTGTTGCCATTGATACACCTTGGAATATGCTTATGGCTCATTATAGCCTTCAAGTGCAGGATGGTGCATTTGTTTCAATTGAAAATAAAAGCTTTTTTATTATAAATGTCTGAGAGTGTGGGCTATGTATTGTCTGATCAGTTTAGGGTCCAATTTAAATAAAAGGTACTATTAGCTAGGAGCAAACTTTAAATCAATTTTTCTGCATTAGGGATTTATTTTAGAAAACGTTTTCGTATATTTGACATTACAAATCTGTGTTGATTGAAACAACATCTGCTCAACTTTCAAACTTGATTGGTTCTGTGGTATTCATTAAATATTTTGCTGTGATACTGCTCACATCGTTCATAGCTTTAAAAATCTGTTTTGCTTAACTTGATCATTATAAATTGGCATCATACCCATTGCCACATTCCATATATTCTGGAGGGCTGCTTTTTTAGGACTGTTGCCTTTTTATGCCCAAGATTATAATGGAAATCATAAACTTTCTTGACTCTGCCATATGATACTTATTAACGGCTTAAAACATTTTTAAGCCTTTATTTCCTCAGATCGGCAGAAGATCTGAGTCTTTTGATAAACGAGATGTCTGAAAGCAATTTTGGGACCATGTGTTACGTAAGTCGGTGGCTTTTGTGTAATACCGTCATGAAAGGTATGTGCTGAAAGCCGAAGTATATTCTTAACTCTGAATCTACCTGACACTGTTGGAAGCATTTTAAGGGTAAAATACAACATGCAAAGAGGGCATGTTTTGTATCAATTTTGAATTCCCATCAATAAACTGGACAATTTGATGGCTCTTTGCATTTGTAATAGTGTGCATCTCGTGAGTTTTTTTTTTTACCTCTGTCTCCTGCAGGGCTGTGAACAAGACAGTGATTCTATTCCTACCCCTGTTTAAAAAACCCGCAAAAAGCCAGAAAAAACAACCACCAAACCACAAGTCTAATCAGAGAATAAATTCAGGGAGGAAGGAATGAGGGCTGTTAAAGTATTGCATGACTTGCCAAAAGCCATGAATGGTTCTCCCTTTTCTTCCTCTCAATGAAACAAATGAAAGTGATTAATTAAAAGTTGCATTTCTGTATTTCAGAAATACACATTGAGTGTTCTGAAAGTAAGAAACAGATGTACTTCTGTTCCTATAGATTGAACTATGAAAATGCAATGCTGTAGAATGTGACAAATTGTCATGCAGGAAAATTTCCATCCTATGAAAATTGCCCGAAGCCAGAATAGTTGCACACTAATTTGTGACCTTGTTTATTAGAAAGGGTTGTCACTTAAAATGCAAATTTACATTGTTATATTCTTTGTAATTGCAATAGTTGCAAATAAAATTTGAAAATGTTCTAAATGAGATTATGGTATCTTTCAAAGTACTTCTGAAGTGCATATTGTGCAGGAAAAACTCTTGGTAAAGCGTAAGCAGTGTCAGGTGTTCAAACTCAAGAATGAAGACTGAGTTCAAATTAAATGGCTTGTACACTTGATGCCGTTTAACTTCGGTTTCTATTTGCAAAATGCAGTAGAGAAATAACAATAAAAAAGCACTAGTTGCATTCTGTGGACTTTCAAGCCAAGTATTGCACTGATGAGAGAAATGCTTGAGGAAGAGTCACCAGCTTCCTTATGCAAAATGAATGCTAAACTTCCATTGTTCTGCCAGAACAATTGATAATCAACTGCTGTCGTTATTAAAGGTTGGAAAGTGATTGTAGTTAGGAGATATCATTGATAATAAGAACATGGCGGGGGGGCGAGTGCTCTCACTACTGATGCCTAAATTTTTACTGTTGAAAGTCAAGGTATATACTTGCAAGATGTGAATGCATTGAAGCGAGGAGAAAAAAGGAAGGATCATGTCCCTGGTCTGGGCACTTGGAAGTATTTTCTTCATAAAGATCGAAGCTGGCAGCTGGGATTACACTGAAAGTCTGCAAACCGAGGATAATTCTGTTGAGCTAACAAAGACAAAATCCAATGCTTCTTCAAATGTGGGTCTCCTCTAAAGTCAAGGTAACTTAATAGAAGATACGAGGAAAAGAATTGCAGTGACGTCAGAAATCTTCATAATGTGAAGAGGGCATGCTGATACTTTCCTAAAAGTATCAGCATTTTATGCCTTCCAAGACATACAAAAATGGGGCTGAGGAGGTATTTAAGAGCTTCACGTGATTAAAAATGCCAACACCAGATGCACGACTCTTAGGAGTGTTACTACATTATTGAACTGTTGGTTGGTCTATCATGTGGTGTAATGATTGCTAATAATTTTGTGAAGAGCAATTTGAGTTGTAATTCAAAGATTCAGTAACTTGTCTCTTGAGTAAGAGTTACCTGGACGGGTAAAACTTGACAGGAAGAAGCAATGTTTTGAGTTCACTGTTGTATGTATGTCTTGCTTTTTGATGGGGTTGAGAAATTAATTCAACTGATTTTACACCTACGTCTTCTGAAACTCTGGAATAGTAACTGAGGAGTAAAAAAGTTCTAGAAATAAAATCTGCTTTGCTGCTGCACCCACTGCACAGTAATGGCCCAGGCATGATTTAGAAGCATCTGGTATCGTTCTAGTGTGAATAGACTTATTTCTGCCCTTCTGCTGTCACGTTCCTTTTTGAAGCCTCTTGTTCTAGATGAGGGAGTAGGCACGTGCACAGCCGGACTGTCCCCCCAGAGATGCTCCAAATACCTTCAGGGCTTGCAGAAGCCAATTCCAACGGGAAAAAAATGGACTTGGCTGGAATAGGGGTGGGGGGGATGCAGTGCAGCTGGCCCAGCTACGGCTGGCCCAGCTTGTGTATGGAGACGGGCAGATAAGCATTACTTGTTAAAATATGGGATAATTTTGAAGTAGGTGTGCATAGGTAAAAGGAACAAGTTATGAAAGTGATTTTTTTGGGTTTCTTTCTTGTAATTAATTAATATTAAAGGAAACTTCCATTTTTTTCTAGACTGATGCAGGATGACTAGAAAGTTACGCTTGTGCAAAAGAACTGATAAACCCTCTCTAAATCACAGACCTCTTGTGAATGAGGAAAACCCTTCAGCTGTAGACGAAGAGCAGGTGCTTTTTCCAATGCTGGGGTGTAATTCCAGGCTGGACTCCAGCAGGGGGAGGCAGGGGCATGGATTTCTTCAGGAAACCCTGGGATTCTTTCAGGGGATGCCTAGCCTGTTTCCAGCTGTAGATTTGGTTTTGTTTTCCCCCTTTCTGGAGAAGGAAGGCACCGATGGAGGTTTCTTTTCTTTTATACAAACTCTACCGTTACATGTGCATTCCCCCTATTTGTATATCTGTTTATGTGTGGGTTTTTTTCCCTCCCAACGCCTTCATTTAAAAATTGCTGAAGGAAACCTATTTTAAGATTGGAATTATTTAAATTGTTATTATTATTTAATTACTTTAAAAACCTGGCGGAGAAAGAAAGGCAGGGCTTCCTTTTGTAGCAGAAGCTAGGGTGTTAATGAGTGTATTTGGAGCCTTAATCATTGCTTTGCATTAGTTTTTGGAAATGCGTTTGCGTAAGGTGGACGTCGTGAAGGTATCTCCCATTCAGCTGCATTTTAAGCTCTGCAAAGTGAGATGCATTTAGGTGGTTCTACCATGAGGATGCCCGTGCCTCCAAGAGCTGATTTATGGGATACCTGGGGTGCCCTGCGGGCAGTGCCCGCATCTGCGGCGTGCCCTGCTCACTCGAGTTTTTCCATTCCATGCAGGGACAGGTTTGAAAACGCCCCTGGCAGTGTCGTCTTTACAATCTGTGCAGGGCGGTGGTCCTCTCTTTTCTGAGGGCTTGTCGAAGACGTGGCAGAGTGCCCGAGTGCTGGATTAGAGGTTTGAGCATGTGCTTAAGCTCAATTCTGTTGGGTAAGGTAAGCGGGGGCTCTGGTGGCTGGGCGACCTCGGGGTCTGAGCAAGCCGGGGAACAAATAGGAGGGAGAACTCTGGGTGACTTCCTGTTCGGTATTGAAGCCTGGACAGGATTCCAAATTTGTACATGCTCTACATCTGGGTGATGTTCATGGCTCGCACTTCATTTCTTTCATCTCAATGTTTCGGTCTAAGATGTAGTTTGAGCCCATGCAGACACTGTTTGATTGGTAGAAACAGTTTTGTGCCAAAATTGTTTATCACTCAGTGAAAAAACAGAACTGTTACCGGCAATGAAACCTATTGATAAATCTAATTAGCCCAATAGATTGTAAAGCTAATGATAATACTACTTTTTAAGCCAAATTGCATAGACTACTCAGAATTTAATTTCCAATGGGGGCTGAATCAGGAAGCATTTTCAACCTTTCACTGTGTATAAGCGTTCAACGTATACGCTCTAATAATTAAATGGGGAAGACGTTACAGTTACATTGCTTGTGTGGAATTTAACAGCACAAAGGAGGCTGCACTGGCCACCTTGAGTGATTCTTTTGAATTTGTCTACGTTTCCTTTAAAATAAGGCGTGAGTGCTTTCCTTTTTCTGCACGCAACATAGCGAGATGCTTCACGGCGCAAAGCTGGAGGCATTCTGGGGCAAAACCTTAGAAAAGCTGGACGTCTTATGGGTATCTCCTGCAGGGCAGTCCCTGAGCTGGGTAAGCCCCGATGCCGCCGGGCCATTCCCGGTCCCATACAGGGCAGTGAGGATCGCCCAGGCATTGCTTTTGGCTTTGTTTGGGCACAGTTATTAGACTCTCCGAAGGCCAGGCTGGTATGAGGCCACCTTTAACTTAAGGTGGCTGAAAATGAAATGCTGTCCTTGCTGTGAAGGGTTGTCCTGGCTTTTAGGCATGGTTTTCCATCACTGGGTTGTTCATGCAAATGCCACAGATACAGCACCTTTCGTAGCCCTTATACCCCATACCCTTATACCCTACAACCCGGCTTGCTCTCTCCAATGGATACGCCCCCCATATGAGACCATGCTCACCAATGATGCCAGGCTGATGTTTCCTGCAGCTGGGAAATGGGATAGTAGTCAACACCAGGGACTTTGTCTTTGTACTTCCAAGCATCCAGACTGAGATGCCCAGATTTATTTGCATGCCATTCTCCCATGGAGGAGACCCTCCAGGAGCAGGAGGTGTGGAAGGCCATTAGCATATTGTTTATTGAGCATTTTATTTTTTTCCTTCCCAGCACACAACCCTTTCTCCGTGCTCAGATCACAGCTATGGAATTTGTGATTTCTAACGTATGCATGTGCAGTAAATTAAACTCAAATTGAATGACCGATTTCCTTACAGCTGAAGGTCCATTAATTACTGTGTGTAAATCACATTAGCTGAGATTAGGTTATAATGGCTGTAAAATAGACCCCTGTCCATGACAGGGTGGCGAGATTTGGAGGCCCAGGTGACAATCACTTCAGTTGCTTGAAATGAAAAGGTGAAATGTGATAGTTCCTGTTTTCATTTTGCTCTGCAGGTCCCTCCAATTCAGCTGCAGGAGAGCGTGCTGCTCTCTTGGTCCTGCGTACAGCACACAGGTGGCAGGTTGCCATCGCAAGACGATTTGGGCAACCTCATTTACATCACTATCTTCTCTTAAACATCACATGGCAGAAGGCACTGCTGCCTACAGGTACTTTGTCCGAAAGCTATGAGGATTTACTCTTTGCAGTTAACTTCCTCACATAAGGTTTTATCTTGGTTGTATCTTTTTATGGTTCCCTCCTGATGTAGATTTGTCAGGTATATTTGAATCCTGTTTCCNGTTGAAAAGCTGCCTCATTATATTTTACAATCTAATTTACATTTAATATATAGTATGTATGCTAAAAGTTACTGGGGATTTAAAAAGCCGACACTTCTACACACAGGCTCTTCATTTCTTGGCAAAAATTGCCTTTAAAACATCTGGCACATTTCTCAGCGAGCTTATAAGACTCAGAGGCAGTCAGGCAGGGCAGCTGGGGATGGACCTCGCAGTAGGGTGCATGTGGCCCTTGTCACCTGCTTGTCGTCCCCCCCCGAGACCCTCTGCCCCTGGGTCCCAGCGTGGGGGGTCAGGTTGTTTCGGATGAGTGAGGAACCTCTTTCTCCTGGTTGCTGTGGAAGTCAGGATGATGGGCCCCCACCACCAAAGGGGCTTTCCAAAAGGGCCGTTGCTTTTGCAAAGAGGGTGTTGGTGGATGGCTGGGTGCTGCTGCTCCTTGCCCGGTGATGTTGTCCCCCCTGTGGTGACACCAGAGCTGGCTCTGCCGGGCACACAGCGACAGGCAGGATGCTGCGTGGAGCACTTTGGAAGCAATGAGACAAGCCAAGCACTAAAAAAAAGAGAGAGTCAGGTGGCAAGACCAGGGAGATCATCTCCATCGTGAGCTCAACGGAAGCAGAGGGCTTAAAAGAGAAATAGTTTGAATGAAAGCAACTTCGTTTGTCCTGTCCATTGCCTCCTTGCAGCATCAAAGCTGAAGCCAGCCCTGCCTGGTGTGTCTCTAACCTTTTCCTCCAAAAGGCCGTTGATGGAGACGCCTGGAAAGGTGCCGGTGAGATGTCACCGGGGCGTCATTGCCAGGCAGCAGCCACGGGTCAGCGCGAGCCGCCCGGCCAGCCCTGCCCAGCGCCGCGTCTTCCGCGCTCGCTGCTAAAAGCCAATTAAAACAAAAAAATAGAGCGATATTGTTCAAACCCCGGCGTCTCTTAAAAGGGAAGCGTGGCCCTCTCGGTCAAATGTGAGCTGGGGAGACTCACAGGAATGACAGCAATTAATCACCACGCTGCTTTGAATCTTTATGTGAGTGCTCGGTGTTAAATATTACAACGGCACCAACGCGGAGGCTGACACCAGCCATTGTAATCCAAGTCTCTGTAGATGCGAGGTTGTAGGCTAGGCGATAATAAAATCATTCAGCTTGTTAGACACAGGCAAGGCTTTTTGGTATGCGCATCATGCCAGCCTCAAAAATGACGGAAGTGTCAAAATAGCAGAGGGTGGAAAATATAAGGGAAAGCCCTAAAATCAAACCTTTTCTTTAAAAAAGATCACCACTAAAATTAGATCAGTTTTACTATAACCACAATATGATTTGTGAAGTTTAGCATGCGAGCAATTAATCAGCCAGCTCAGATAATGACTGCGAAGTATATTTTGGTTCTGGTTTTTGGGGTTTTTTGGTTTTTTTTTTCTTTTTTTTTGTTGGCAGCTGATCCGCAGCTGGAAAGAAAATTTGTCCCTTCTCTAGCATAAAGCAGAGGTCACTTGCAAAGTTTAAACCTCCTTTGCTAGGTCAACCAACTGCTCGCCTGTGACAGGATCCGACAAGTCATTGCAGAGTTACATGTGAGTGAAGGACAAAAGAGCCCATCCTGGGATTCTGGGCTTCATGTGGCTTTGGGATACTTTGGGGCTAAACTATACCAAAGTACTTCCCCCCCCACCCTCCAGTAAAACAAAATCCGGATACAGACCATCCTCAGGAGCTAACTGAATGGTGAAACTTTGATACATTTCTGATCTCCCCTAGTACTTTTTGTTTTGAAGAAAAGTGGTGTGTGGCCAAGAGATGCAGCTGGTGTCAGTTTTGTTAGCGAGGCGTGTGACTGCGTAGGTGCCGCAGCCACCCGGGGGGCTGCACGGCTGCGTGTCGCTGCGGTGGCAGGACAGCCCTGTTCCCCGGCTCTACTCGCAGGGATCGCACCCGTCGGCAGCGCGAGGGGGCTCCCCGTGTCTGTCACAGCCATCGCTCACCTCCGATGGGTTTATGGAGAGGTGTCCGGGTGTTGGCTCCAGCTTGGGGATGTGCATGGCGTGCTCTGGGCAGAAGATGGCCTCTGCGGCCGGTGTTGGACGTGGCATTTTGGTATGCTGACAGAAGAAGGGTGCATGTCCCACCAGCCCATCTGTCAAGTTTTTGGGAAGTGGAGCACTGCATTTAAGTTCCTCAATCCTCTTCTACTCAGACCCCCTTTCTCCAAGCGAAGAGCCGTGGCGTTTGGATCACAATTGCCATTCCACAGGCTCTAAACTCTTTGCCTGCTGGAGAGAGTCTGCCCCTCCTTGGTCCTCCGAGCAGATGCTGCGTGGGGAAGTTTCTTGACTGAGTTTGTATGCAAACAACATGCAGCTCCTGACTGCTGATGGCTATCCAACTCCCTGGCTAATTAAATCTATAAGCTACGCTGGCATATGTAATTTAAAAAGCAGCTATGCTATAGTATGACTATGCATGCGTATTGACTAAAAATAGCACTTGCCAAGAGAAAAAAAGAGGTAATTACAGTGAATTTGGATAGCAACTGATTTTATTTTTTCTATTGAATTAAGGAAAAGGAGTATGCAAACATACAGACATACATCTTTACTGCTCTTTTAGCTATGGAGAAAAATAAAATCTACTGGACTTGGAAATTTGTATACAGTTTTATTATAAGAAATTGCTATTAATGGCTTTCTCTCTGACGCGTTTTGCTTTGAGGGTGGCAGCTGAGCCCACCCCAGCCGGTGACATGCAGCGCTCCTCTGACAGGAGTCAGGAGGTGGCACCATCGCACCTCGTCTCCCCTCTTTTTCTGGGGTGTGAGCAAGCGTTCAGTGTGGGGGAGAGGCTTTCTCTGGGACTGGGCTGTGCACTGGCTGCTGGGGAGGACCTGTGGTGGAAGAAGCTTCCTCCCTCCTGCAGTCGGTAATAGGAGACCGAATTTTTGGGACTGAACCCCTGCTTGGGAATGGCTTTCAGCCCCCTCAGGTGTGTTTGGCACACGTCAGTTGTCATCCTCACCCTGCCTAGCATCTTCAGCACTATTTCCTCCAGGATTTCTGTGCTAACATGCTCTCAAGAGTACTGTACTTTTTGGGGTGGGAATAACATCTGCTTTCCCAGTGACAGAGCAGTTTTCCAATGCTGAGGCAGGAGAGGGTGAAACTGGAAAGGGTGCAATCCTGCCCTGGTCCAGGAGGGAAAGAGCCTGCACAGGGGCACGGCATGCACCGTGGTCGATGCTGGGCGGTGAGAAGAGCCCCATTTGGTAACCCCTCTGCCGAGCAACAGCTCATCACTGCTTCCCTTTCCATCTCATCCCTGCAGCAAGCCCAGCGGCAGCTCAGGCTTTGCGTCTGTCCAGCAGGGACAGAAAGGCTGGGAAGCAGAGCACGGGCATGTGTCCTGCCTGCGTGCCGAACGGGGGCCGATCAACAAAATCCAGCAGTACCTCGCGCAGGAAGGGGGTTTGCTGGCTGCGGTCTCCCACTGCAGCGTGGGGAGCTGCTGGCTTCTGCCAGGCTGTAGGTGTTTAATTGGTTACATGCCTGGGGATGCCCTGAGCTGGAAATGGCTGCAAAACCAGCAGAGTAATCCAAGGAACAAAACCCCTCATCTGGAGGATTTATTTATCTATTTTTTTAATTACTGCCCAGACCCAGTTATCTCTACTGCAGAAAGCCTTGCTGTTGGAGCCAAGTTATTTGAGAAAAATGCTTAAAATAGGAAATGTTTAGATCGCTGCTTCTGGTTCCATTTCATTGAGCTATTAATTGAATTTGTTATTGTACTATGATACTATAGTTGTTAAAATGGATCCTTTTCATTTGTCAGATAATAACAGTTCCCAGCTCACAACCCCTCACTATACAAAAGCTAAAACTTAATAAATAATATGCTGGTGAATCAGCTCCTGAGGATTTCCCGGAATCAGGGGAAAACCCATTTAGGAAAGATACCCTTTTAGGAAAGGTGCCCTAAAGTTGTTTGAACCACTTCGTTTTCCATGATGGTAAAAAGATGACCGACTTTTTCTCTGTAGAAGTAGCGTGCAGATCTCTGGGACTCTGCAAATTGTAAAACACGCACCCAGCTTGCACCCAACCTCCCTGCTCTGTCCCATAAGCATCGCCGTGAGGACAAGTACCTTCAGTGCCATGCCCTGTGCTCCAGGCATGGGAGGGAAATTGGCTGCATCTGCTCCAAGGTCATCCCTGGGTCTGCCCGAGGGGAGTGTGGTGCTGGGTACGCCTGGTGGCAGTTACAGTGTCTGTAGGGGGGGAAAAATATCCTGCCTGAATGAAAACTCTCATCCTGTGTATTATTGCGGTTCTTACAAGACAAAAGCTAATGTTTCGGTGTGTTGCCTCACAAATAACTGTTCTGGTGCGTACTCGGTGACAAGCTTCTAATTCAGCCTTT
Source organism: Chionis minor (assembly GCA_013398295.1). NCBI lineage: Eukaryota > Metazoa > Chordata > Aves > Charadriiformes > Chionidae > Chionis > Chionis minor. Next base: position 89,185 of record VZSF01003754.1, read on the forward strand.
CAATGCCTTACCCTTGTTAGGCACTTCTCATGTAATTAGCAGCAGAAAGTCATGAAACAACTAATCCTGACTGCTCCTTCATCTTTCCATGGAATGAGGTGTGATAACTGCCGTCCATCTCGGCGTTCCTGGAGCAAGCCCCTCTGCCCAACATCTGCTGAGTTAGTGCTGAACGAAGACACTGTGCTGTGCCACAGTGCAGTGGTGCGTCCGCTCTGGGAACAACCTCTGGAGGTGCCAATTTGGGATCCAGTGGGAGCTATGTCAGCTGTACAGCGAAGCAGAAGCCCAAGGCTGGCACCAGGTCCCTGCAGGGCTGTCCCTCTGCCACTTCTCCCCCTTCACAGGAGGGTTTGCCGCTTGCTGACGCCACGGGTGAAGCCTCCAGCTGCACCCAGGTGCTGCCCAGTGAGGCTGTTACCCCACAGGGCGACGTGCACAAGGCTGGAAGTGGTGCCAGGCGCTGGAGGTGCTGCACCACACAGCTTTTTCTACGCCAGCTCGAAAACCACCTCTCTGAGGGACGCGGATGCCACACCGGGGCAGCACCACGCACCTGCAGCAGGCATGAGGTGCACCAGGGGGGGCAGGAGCCCGGCAGCCCGGCCACTTTGGCTCTGCCCCAGCAGATCGCTGTACACTGGGTCTCAAGGGAGTGTCATTAGAAAATACTTGCAAATAAGCAAGTTAGCGTGGTACACCCCAGCTGGCATCGACGAAACCTCCTTGCGCGGGACCTGGAGGCACATCACGGTTTTAGCATCACTGCTGACAGGACAGAGACAGTCCATGGCCAATTATCTCAGCAGTATAAACAAATGTGTAAAAAATGACCATGTATGTCAACCACCTTAACCGAGGGGGATGAATAAGGTTTCTTTGTTTCTTAGCTGCAGCAGGTTGCTTTGGTTCTCCAGAGTTTTGGCTACAGCTTATTCTGCCTTATCCCACCCCCCCACAGCTTTGGCTGTGAGGATTTTGCCTTTTGGGTACTATCACTCTTGGTATTTTGCTTGCAAGAAGCTCAGAGGGGAATGGAGAAGGCATGATTTCTGCAGCTCAAAGGATTATTTCTTTTATCACTAAAGAAGCCTCGTGACTTTATTGCTTTTCCGAGCACTTTAACACAGCAATAAACATGCCGTTAAAATATTTTTAAATCAATAAATATAATAAAGAACCAAACAAATTACAAAGCGGCCCCTGATGTTTAGTGATTTGGGAAATAATCATGTCCTCAAGCGAGCAGTGAATTTGGGTGGGGAGGTGGCCGGGTGACCTTGGCAGGGGCTGCTGCGTCAGGGGACGGAGGATGCAGAGCCGCTCCGGAGCCCATCCTAGTGGCAAAGGGGCACAGGCTGTGCTGGGTGGGGGTCTGAGCGGGATGGGAACCCTGCCTTGACACCCCTTGCCCATCCATGCCTGCCTCCAGTCTTTTATTTGGGAGTTTCCCTTCGCTTCTTCTGCAGCACGCTCGGGCAAGGACTTAATTTTCAGCTCAGCCTCCCGACCAAATTGCTGGCGCACATCAGGAAGTCTCCATGGCTTTATTCAAATTTAGCAGCGTGCCTGAAGGAAAGGTGACGTCTGGGGGCGGGCTGGGCAGGGGGCAACTCAACTGGCAGGCGATGTGGAGCCCTGTTAACCTGGGGATTTCTTGCTTGCTCGAGTGCTGCCATCCCACCTTGCCTCCTCTGCTGGGCAAGTGGGAGGGAGCCAGGGTGGGAGTGGGGAGCACTGGTGGTGACTGGAGTCACAACCCCTGTCACCACTCTTTTCAAAGGCTCACGCATCTAAATGACTTCTCAGCAGCTGTCCTCCCTGGAGACCTGCTTGCTTGAAAGATGATACCACTCTTGTAATTAAGGTAATTGTTTAAATTCAGCCCCTTACACCAGACCCATCATACCTTAACCAACGGTGCCTGANATTCATTCAGCATCTGGAAAGATTTATAGGTAAAAACCTTGTTAAACTGAAATGCCTAATAAAGATGCAGGGAAAAAAAATCACATACAGAGCAAAACCCGGGCAGGCAGCTGCCCTGAAAGACCCGCTGCTGCCTTTTGTGCAGCAGTGACTGAGGAGGTGAATGTCACCCCCGTAGCCAGGCGTTTGCTGGTGGCAGAAGGAAGATCTCCAGATGAACTCCTACCCCGCTCGTCTTCTGCCCAAATAGCAGGTAGGGCTGCACACACTTAAGACTGTTTCAGGATATTTAATTCCCCTTCTCACTTAGCCTGAATGCTTTCTGATTTCATGGAAATCTGAAGGTAATTGAATGTAATTGTTTAAAGAATCAAATTATTTAAATTATAGGGTAATGCTTGAAATAAAATGACAATCTGTGGGAGTTTATTAACGTTGGTGGTAGATGGAGAGCAGCAGAGCGCTGTGTGCCATCCTGCCCAGTGTTGGGCTGCAGGGACGGGTGTGCTGAGGAACCGGAGGCTGGGGAAGGACGATGGGGTGAGATCAGGATCCGGCACACTCCTGTGGGGGTGACAACCCTTTGGGATGCTGGGAGAGCCTGGGCCGTGGCTGGGTTTGTCCTTGGTCCAAAACAGCCTGGGCAGTTCAGCAAGAGCTGGTGGGTCAGACCCTCTTTGAGGGTGTTTCAGGGCATCTGCGGGAGGTGACAGAGATTACCCTGGGGATCAGGGCTGTTCCTATACCTGTTCTCCATTACCACGGGGGTGGTGGTGGGCATCTGCAACCCCAACCAATGTCGCTAGCAAAAGAGAAGCCCACAGGAGGCAGCGGGGCTTTGGTGTGGCTGTTGGTACTTCAGATGTGAGTTCAGGTGGCCAAGGGTAAAATTTACGTATGTAGCACAGGAAAATACCCAGCTAATCTGCAGGCAGGCAGGGAAAGCCCTTGCGCCCAGGAGACCGGCCAAACTAGGGGCTAATCCAGCACTGGAAAACTCATGTCCAAACCCTGGGTGTCGGGCTGCCTCCCAGCTGGTCATTAAAGCCCTGGTCCTGTGCCCCTCGCCATGCCACTGCTGACCCCAAAAGCTTCAGTCCCATGTCTGGGGTCTGTTCCTGCTCAGAGGAGGTTGTGAGGACAAGCAGCAGAGGAAAGAGCTGAAAAATAATCAGTACAAAATAGGTGAAAGGCAAATACCAGGACACTGATGAAAAGAGCACAGAGGGGGTTGGAGAATACAATGAGAAAGTTCTGTTTTTAAAAAACATTTTTTTGAGACTGATGGTGGCTCATGGTGCAGTCACAGAAGCAGTGACAGAGTGACAGGAGACAGGATACTTCAGCTGTGCTCCTTGCTCTGCTATCACCCGCCTCTCTGTGCAGAGATCCTTAATATTTCTCTGCAGTGTAATCTTCATTTGCAAACCCGATGCCTAGAGAGGAAAGTTTTTTAGCTTTTTTGAGATTAGCTGATACCAGGGCCTCAAGTAAGACTTTTTCTTCCCCCTTCCCCCTTACCCCCCCCCCCACTACTTTATCACCATTTTCATTTTTATTTGGCAATGAAGCAAGGGGTGAACAATTACATCATTCCACCGCATTTCTGTTGTTTGGTGGGCAGATTTACTTGGGTCGAGATTTAAAGCTCCCCTACCTCCTCCATCTCCCCCCGCAGCCCCGTCCCGGCAGCCAGGCACATCTCTGCACATGGGAGAGCAGCGTGGGCAAGCCTGGGGCTGTGGAAGGGCCCGCCTTGGGTTGAAGCCCACCAACGTGCCACCGCCGCTGCTCACATGGCCCCCGAGGCTCACCTGAGCGTGCTTCCCGTCCCCATTCCCCCAAAATGTGCTGAGCAAACCCTTCCCCTCGGCCTCCACCTCTGGCTCCTTTCTCTCTTTTCCCATCATCCCCGTCTTATGGCCAAGATCAAGAAGTGAGCCCTGCATTTGACTTCACAGGCGATGTAGAGGCTTCGAACCATTCCCCCAACACTATCTCATCCTCCCTTGCTTTGGGCCATCAGTTAAGCTACCCTACAGACCAGCTGCACGTTTTAAACTGAAATCCAAGACTCTTTAAATTAAACTTTAAATTCAAGGCTGTCAAACGAGCCCTGCAAAGAGCTCAGTCCAAAGAACTCTGCAATCCTTAACTCAGCAAAACTTGCTCCCGAATCAGTGGGGATTTGGCTGGTTTGAGGCCTGCAAAATTAAGGACGGCATTCACCAACAAAAAAGAAAAATTTCCAATCCCCTCCCCAACACTTTGCTATTGCATTGCTTTGTATTAATATCATATTTTTTTGCGAGAGGCTGCAGCTGATGCCTCCGCGCTGTGCTGTTGTGCCAGCCCGCCCGTGCTAGATGACATCGGTAACGTGGTGTGACACAACCAACAGCACTGGGTGTGACAAGCCACAGCAGCATCGCATCTGCTGAGGCGATGTGAAATGACAGGGATGCCTAAGACTCATGCTCAAAATTTTATACGGCTTAAAAGAGAAGACAGGCCTTTTAGAAGATTCTGTCATGGTTTTTCTTAATCACTAATACTTTTCCCTGTTTATACTGTTAGGGAACATAAGCAGGAATTTGCATGCTGCTCCAGTTCCCTCCATTTTATTCTGGTATGGGAATCCGCAAGTGCTGGCCCACTGACCTTGATTTTTTTTTTTAAAAAAAAAAAAGAGAAGCAGGAGAAAGGGGGATTATAGGCCTTTGCTGGGATGAAGGCTGGGCTGAGGAGTGCTTGGTTACTTCCTTACCCAGTGTGTCTGCAAGTACCACAGGTTTCCTACACCAGTAGTAGGAGGCAGAAAACAGTTGTTCCAATTCTGTGATGATGAAACATTTTTTCACAACGACAATGTCTGTCCAATATATGGCAACGCAAGCAAAAAAAATAAAAAGAAAAAAGAAAAAATGCTGACTTGTTTCTCCTGGAACTACCAAATTTTAATTTTTTTTTTCTTTCAATGTACAAAGTTTTTCTCCAGCCATGATTTTAAGAAGAAAATTGACACCCTGGCCATCCTCTTGCCCTTATTCTGCTTGCAAGGGACTGGTGGTGTGAGCTCAAGCATCTTTCCTTGCGTGAAGTCACTGGTGGGCAGGTGCTTGCCCTCGTCCTGGCTGCTGGGGAAGGGCGCCAGCAAAGCCCTGGCTCTTGTTGGTACAAATGGTCCAGGATCTGGGGTTCCTTGCTTTTCCTCTTCTTCCTCAGTAAACATAACAAGCTTAATGCTCATCTCATTTTCTGTGGTGACAAGTCAAAAGTAACTTCCTTAAAATCCATAAAGCCAGGCTAGCGCAAAACCAGTGTGCAGGAACCACAAAAACAGCAGAACCAGTGACCGTGGCTGCAAGCCCGTCTGAGGAGGCATTCACAGGAGTGGAAGCAAAGAGAGGTGGGGAGCACATTTTGGCTTGAATAAATACTGAGTAACGATATACGTGAATGTGTGGAGTGGGCAGTGGGGAGCTGTGCAACACTTGCAAACAACTGTGACAAACCCCTTTGCTGGGATAATTTGATCTAACACAGTCAACGGAGCATGGCGGGATTATTATGATGATTATTTCATTATTTATTACGTGTATTACAGGGTTTTTTGGGTTGGTTTTTTTTTTTTGGTGGTAAGAGCTGCTAGTGTTGTGTTAAATAAGGGAATGCATGGTGCCTTCTGTGACGAGTGACTGGAAACGCAGTGAAAAAAATATCAGTTATTGTTGCTCCCGCATCCTGCCCAAATGCCATGGTATGGCTGCAATAACTCGTATTTCTACATATTATGTATATCATTGCCTGGCCATACCTGCGAAATTATCCACACAGCCGACTCTGTTTGTGTACAAGTGCTTGTATGCATGTGTATGAACAACGCTGTAGGCGCACACCTAGCGTCACCGGCAGAAAGATCCCAAGCGCTATTCCCCCGATTTCCATGCAAATTATCCAAAATGAAGCGACTGGTCCTTCCCATCCATGGCATCAGGTAAGCTCAGCATCTCTCTCAGCATCAGGCCGGGGCTGCTGCAGGAGTGGGACAAAGGGCTGATGCTACAGTCCGGTTTCCATGGCAACAGAGGAGGGGTAGTGAAACCAGAAATGTTGCAAACACCCCTTCTGCTCATCTCAGCCCCATGCACGGTATTGCAAGAGATACTGCTATTGGGGGGGATGCAGGGAGGGGGGAAGGGGGGAAAGTCCAAATGCCTTTACCTTTCAGCTTATGGAGTCTCTGAAATAAAAAGAAATGGCAATTTTGTTTGTTTTTTTTTCTTGGTGTAGCTGCAAAGAGAAAGGAGACCCGTCGCGCAGGCCTCGTTTTCTGCGTGTAAAATGTGTGTGTTCTTTAAAAGGCAGTGGTTGGCTGCTTTTCCGGACATGATGTGGTTGAAGCTGTCATCGTAATGGAAATTCATTGCTGTAGCTATGGTAAATCGAGTTTTCTGCCTGTGCTGAATGCATTAGTCTAATGAGATGTTTGCAGCTGGAGAGCTGAGCTGCTGGAGACTTGCACGGTGCTAAGAGACAGGGAGAAGATGGCTTTTGCTGGGGTCTGTGTGACTGTGCTGAAAGTCCTCTGCCCTTTGGGTCCCAATGCCCCGGCTCTCTAAAGGCACTGCTCAGTGTTTTAACCTAAGCAATAGGTAAGGGGAAAGCATGCTTCTTCTTCTTCTCTGCCTGATGTTTGTTGTGGAGCCTTGTCGGAGCAGTTCTCGTTCTGCTTGTCTGTGTGGTAACTTTGCAGCTCCTCAGCTGGAGGCTCTCTTCACCAAAGCACGCCCTAACTTAGCCCTGGGAGCAGGTTTTGGGAGGAGAGGGGCAGCAGATCCGTGTGTGCCACCGGCTCGGGCTGCGTGGCGGCAGGAGCGCGTGTGTGTGTGTCTATGTGTGTGTGTGTGTGTGTGCACTAGTTGGTGAAGACTTCTGACTACAGAGCACTCCGCATGCAGAGTGGCTTCGGGCTTTTCCAAACCTGAATCCAAGCAGGGATTTTGTTTTTTTTGGCTGCCAGGTAAACGCCTCTTCCATTTTAAAAGCACCTTATTTTGCAATATACATAGCAGGCAGTATTTATACCCCAGATTTGGGGGTTTAGCATAGTTCATAGAGCAATGAGTTTAATTATCATCTCCTCACACCTTCAAACCAGATGGTAAGTTGAATTTTTATCCTTAACTGAAAATGGAAAGGAGCGATAGCGTCTGTACGCTGGGTTTTTCCTTTGAGACTAAAAGGCATCTGGCTTGCGGGAGTCGCCGAGGAGCCTACTTTAGCAGAGTTGTACCTGTTAGTCTTTTCGGGTGCTTTAAAGGTAACTTTGAGAGAGAGGGCAGAGCACGGGGACGGAATGCGTGCGCAGCCCCGGCTAGCCCTGCCGGTCCCTCCCTATCCCCCCCAGCCCAGCAGCCTGCTGCTCACTGGCAGAGGGTGATGCCCGGTGTGGTTCCGTGAGTAACTCAGCCCCTGAGAGCGCTGGGCGCCGGTTCCCTCTCCATAGCTGCTGAGCGGCGCCGAGCGCTGGTTTCTTTGCCTCGGCTTCACCTAACGGCAGCGGTCGGGCGGCAAGAAGTTGGGTTTTGAGTTTTGGTGCGTGCGAGGCTGGTGGCAGGAGTGTGAAGTGAGTCTGGCGAGCTGCAAGAAGGAAAGTTGCTCTAATTCTCTGCTTGGAGGGGGAACGCTGTTTAATCCTGGGTTTATTTCAAGAGGCTTCTGAAGACACTTTGCTCAAGGGTACACCAAGGGCTTTTCAAATTGGATAAAGGCAAAACGGGCAGTGTAAAGCATGCAAAGGGGGGTTAAGTAGCAAATACTTGGAAAGCGGGGGGATGTTGTTATTCGTGGGAGCAGGGCTGGAGTCTAAAAAGTGTCTTTGTGCTGCAGGAGTACTTGCAGCATCCTCCACCACACTGTGCTGCCAGTCCTCGGTCCGGCTGAGCACACCGGGCTCGATCAGCTGGTGGTGTAAATCAGCATAACTTCCTTGGCTCCAGCCTCACCTGACACCAGCTGAGGATACAGCTCGGAGATTTACAAGTTCAGGTTTTATGATCTTATTTAGATGAGGCGTCTCCCAGTCCTCTCCGGCTGCAGGTGACTTTTAATTCAGATGTCACACTGATTTCCCTGATGAGGTAGAGCCCCTCTGCCCCGTCTTAAAAGTTATTTGGCCAATACATGTGTTCTTCAGATTAGAAAGGCTGGCAGGAGCACGAGCTTTTTAACAATGGAGTGTGAAAGAGGGACAGGAAAAAAAGTCTATCAACAGAAAAAGTACATGTGCTGAATTAGATCAGAAACTCTGCAGAGGGTATACCTTGATAAATGCTTTGTTGATGTAGCACAGTAACTCTGATATTTTTGTGATTTTGTTTATTGGATACGTTTGATGAGTACTTTCCTATGTTTTGTGGAAAAGAGTGAGTAGAAAGAGGCAATTTTCTTTCTTGGGCAATCAGTGCCTTGACCTGAGGTTTCTCATCTGCTGGGAATGCGTGACTGTACAGGTGCTTGACGGTGGTTACAGTACCTTGAAAGAAGACATTGCAGTAGGATGCTTTTCCCTCAGCCATTCCCTTAGCTCTGTGCTTGACACAAAAATTTGGGGTTTTGATACATATTAAAAAAAAAAAGTTTAAAAGAGAAACACCGTAGAGCACCCTATCATGGTACGTGGGTGACACCCTGAGCTTCTGGAAGCTGAGATGTGACTTTACACGGATGCCTCCCCAATGCCTTCAATCCCTTGAACTTAAGGCCACGTGAAAAAAAGGCAAAAAGCAAGAGAGGGCACAGGTTGTAGGGTGAAGCGAGGAAGCGGGCTGTGGGATGGTTGGCTGTTCACAGCCTGGAGACAGGAGACAGGCAAGCCCTGCCAGCTGGGCTCCTGCCTGCTCCCTCACCCAGCCCTGCAGGGACAAAGCAGGCGAGCGAGGGGCTCCCTGCTGGGGCACAGGCTGCCCCCGGTGGGGACACGTCTGTCCTCTTCATCCCTGGCCATGCCAGGACCTGCCATCACCCTCCCAGGCTCCCCCAGTCCCCAGGCCTGGTGGGAGCCAACCCAAACTCTGCAGTAGGAAAGGGGACGGTTTAACCAGTTCCCCAGCACCACCACTTCTCTCTGGGCTCTGACCAGAGGTACCCAGGGGGTCCTTTCCTGCTTCGGACTGAACTCAAGTCATGAGGGCTAGCCAATATTCAATATTCCTAGCATTAATTTGAAAACATCTGGGGTACTTTAAACTAGAGACAGAGGCACACTCTCCTCCTGCAAATGGTGGGGAACCCACGCAAGCTTGGCAAATAAATACAAAGCATAGAAGCACGGTTCAGGTAAGGAAGACTTTTACAAAATAGTTGGTGGGAGTAAGACAGCGATGATTTCTGTTAAAAATTGAAGGAAGCAAAATATTTTTATTTGATAACACTGAAGTCAGGAAAGCCCTGTTATCTTCGGGGGATTTTAGTTCACTTTCATAAAGTATACTCAATGACACCGTGGTGTTTTTTTGAAAGGAAAACATAACAATAAGAAAAAATATCCCAGTTCCCTAAAATCCTGCTCTGCTTCTCTCCCTACAGCTTTAAAATGGTGCAAAGGAGGAGTCAGCTTTATTTACATAACACACTCCCAGCTGAGTTCTCCAGCTGACCATTAAGAGTAGCTACAGTATTTAACAGGGGACGGTCATCACTGGGCTCCCTGCAGTGAGAATGAACAATAATTGGTTTACTTATGCAAAGAAAAATATTCCAGGTTCACCTTAAAGGGAAAAATGAATTACGTGTATTAATTCTGTTGTAACAAGTTGCCTCATGAGGAATTGGTTTCCCATGCAAAGGAAGCAAAATTTTCTCTCTGTTTTGCTATATATTACAAGAAGCCACATTCAGATGTGCGTGTCAGGGGATTACACGCTGCTCTGCCAAACAGAATCATGATATATGGGTGTATTAAAGGTACTGGCTAAATTTGCTATTGACTAATAAAACTGGAAATAATTTATAATCTAAGGTAGCATCTTTGCAGCAAGTTTTCCTATTGATGAGAATGAAGGAATAGACAAAAGAAAGGATGATGTGCAGTGGAGGTGGTGCTAAAATTTACTAATTAAAGATCTAAACTTCTGATATTCTTTTTTTTTAATAAAGCCTTATAAAGAAGATGAAACTGTAAGTCATTCATTAAGATTGACTGGTCCCTTTAGGAACTAGTGTAAATTTGGCCTGAATAAAGAATTGCCCAGAGAGAGTCTGCATGTGTAATTATGTTCCGCTGAAGGAGGAATAATTCCTCTTGAACCGAACAGTTTGCTGTTGCCCTGCAGTTTGTCCTGACCCCATCTTTAAAGGTGCTTCTCATCGTACAAGAGACATGGTGCTATAAATGCCAGCCTTTTTGCTCTCTGCCTGTTTAACTTTGTTGCTCTCTTCAGTTTGGGTGTGGGATTCAAAGGACGGGGTTTCTTTTCCACCCCCAGTCAGGCCAGGAATATACCCCTGGTTTTTTGCTCCTCTTACCTGGCACATGTGCGGACAATGGCGCTCGGCATTCGAAATGTCAGACCGACAAAAGCTTTCGCAGGGGACAGCTGTTGCTCTTGTCACTTTGAATATCCATATACGTGGGGTTCCCAGGAGTATTCCCCGGCATTTTCTTGATTTAAGGCAGGTGTGTCTGAAATAGAGCATTTAGGGTTGTGCCCTAAATTGCTCTCGGTGCTTTGGTTGCCACCCTCCTCGCAGAGGGTCTGCTCCCACCTGCATTGTGGCGCACACGGAGGCTGGGTGCCCACGCAGGCGGGGGACAGGGGGCAAGGGCAGGGCAAAGCCCAAGGTCTCACTCCTCCATTAACCCATCCATCCACCTTCCGGCCACCCCACTGCAGCTACCAGGTCCCACCTCGGGAGATGGGCAGCTGGCTAAGGCCACCTGCAGCTCTATACCCCAAATGCATGCTGATAAAAACACGCTTTTCTCCACATCTGGAGCCGGTGCTGCTCCTGAAGCCGTTCCCGGCTCCGCACGCTGGCTCCCACCCGGCGCAGGGTGCGGGGGAGCAGCGGCGGTTCAGCTGCTGGGGCTCTGCTGGCGCCTGCACAAGCCTTGCTTTCCCAGCGAGAGCTGCAAAGGGTTAACCCCACAGCACCAGCAGCGATGGGCTGTTCTGCAAATACCTTTTCCCGATGCTTGTTTCCCTCTCGCCAAGCTTCTGCTTGTGCCACCATGTATCAATGGTGTGAAGGAAGTACCACCAAATGTGGCGTGTTTTACTTGGTGGGAGGTGCAGGGAAGGTATGAGATGCTTTCTTCTTTCACCTTGTCTTCCTGCAGGTGTCATGCACCTGAGGTTTCAATACAGAAGCTAATTGTGAGTGCTTTTGCTTTCAAAACTCATTAAGATTTAATGGCAGGTGAGGACACACTATCCCCACGCCCCAAGCCTTGCAGGGCGGACTCTTGGAAGCCACTTTCCTCGCAGCCGACAGGGCTACCTGCGGGCTGCAATGAGCATTTCCTACAAGGAAAGTCCTCCTCAAATAGCTTCCTGGAAGAAGATGGTGCCCTGAGATGTCTCCGAGCTGAGCAGGCTGGCTTGCAGGCAGCTGCCTGTGCGAGGGGCTTTCGGTGGCTATGTGCATTAGCCCCCTCCCGCTAGCAGGAGGAAGCTGCCACATCCCCGTAATGGAGGAGAAGTCCTTGGTGACCTGAAAGCCTCTAAACAGCATTGGCTCCCAGTGATTTCTCCCTGCCCACTTGCCAGAGAGGACACCACAGACAGGTAAGTTTTTAACCCAAGACCTTGTCTTGTGACACAGGCAGATTTATTGGGAATTATGGCCGTTGTCATCCTGGGAGGCTCTAGCGAATATTCAAGCACTCTATAAATTCACAGTTGGAGGGAATGTGTCACTCAAACACTACAAGTCTACCAAAAGAAAAGGTGGGAGCAAGGGACCACCACTGGTCCTGTTTTCTGAGTGTCCCATTGCCAACTCCTGTCCCCTTACCACAAAGTCAGTCTCTCAGGTGCACTCCTGCTCCCTGAGTGTCTCCCACTGCTTCCTGGCCCCACAGCGTGTCCTGAATTTGGGGCAGAAGTGGCACACCTGAGCCGCGAGGCCGGCACTGCATCCTGCAAGGGTCGACGGAGACTCTGCCGGAGAGTCAGCGGTGGGGCACAGCAGTACCAGGATAGGTACAAGCAGGTTTGTGGTGGGGGCTACCTTTTATAGAGTTGGTGCGTAAAATGTTCTTATTTCCAAAGTACACACTGGAGGTTTGCAGCCATCTGGACCTGCGGGCACTGTGGGGAGAGAAATGTGTCTCAGGGGAGAGAGCAAAGATTCGGGATGGGGCTTCAAACCTGACCAGAGACAACACTCGGACAGAAGAGATCTTGAAAGGAGAGGTACTCACTCCACAGGAGAAAGGGGATCTCTGGGGTCTTAGCTGAGGAGGAACCCAAAGGGCAACATTAGAAGAGGGGGTTCCCCATTAAGGACAGAGATTGCTTGGTGTTTTATGTCTCTGCTACAATTTCTGTTTGGAGCTGAGCTGAGCCTGGCCATCCCGGGTTGTCCTGCCAGGCAGCCAGGCAAGCACGGTGGTGGTGCTGGCCGCTCTGTCTCAGCTCACATCCAGCTCCGCAAGGAGATGCCTACATGTCCTCACTGCTGCGCACTCAAGTTTGGACAGAGGCACCCAACCCAGAGCTGGCACGGGGACGCTGGAAAGACCTCAGGGGTTTGTTCATGACTCCTATGGAAAAGCCTCGCAGCATTCAGTAGGGATACAGCCCAGCAGAGTGCTGTGGAGTCTAATAGTAGATAAGGTCTCTTAATATATGTATCTGCATATTTCCATCAGCATAGGAACCATCCTATTGAACTGTGCAATAGAGATAGATAATTTTTCCTTGTTTCCCATCTTAAAGAATAAGCAAGTGAATCAGTGTTACGAGGAAGAAATGTCTTGTGGAGGACATGTCTTACGGAGGACACATCCTAAAAATCTTACACAGGGAAATGAAGGAGGACTTCAGTAATACCATACCTGATGCCTTTCTAAGATCTGTTTACCATAGAAGATGTCTTTCCTATGCCTTGGAAAAGCACAGACCTTGTGAGGGCTCTTGTTTTGCAAATGCCCAGTGCAGCTTCTCAAGAGAGCATCGATGAGAAGAAATGGTGCAAAAGGGTCTCCCTCCCCTTTCCTGCGCCAGATGCCATAGAAGGAAGGGCTCATTTTTTGGTGCCTGGAAAAGAGGGAGTTGCAGTGGGTGGCCCATCTTTTCAAGATGAGCACAGTCCCTTTCTGCAGCTGGGCAGCTGCTGAGGAGGCCGTGAGCGAGCGAGTGGGAATGGTACAGGGTCCTGCTCTGTCCCCGGGGAACGGGAGGGACCCCAGTGCCACCAGCAGGGAAGAGCAATGCACAAATAGAGAGCTTCAGTGCGGATGGGTAGTAAACACATACATGCAGAGTAAAGATAAATAGAATATGTCTTCAAGAAACTGTTTTTGATCATTATTTATGTATATGTGGAGACCTGGTACACTTTCCCCAGTTGCCTTAAAAAATGTTTATAGCATTTATCTCACGATTTCATCTGGCAGCCTCCGTCTATTTCCCTATAAACGATGAATGAGAGATGTGCCTAGTAACTGTCTCTCATGGCTCAGTAAATACTTGAATTTATTTGCATATTAAATCGGCCGCATTTATATTGCGCTCACTAAATGCAGCAACACGAAATACTACACAGAGGAGGCTAGTCGGTCATTAATGTGCTGAGGATTTATGTGAATGACTCCCTTCAACATTAATGGAAGTTGTCTACACAAATCGCCTTCCAATGGGGGAATAGACCATAATGTATGTAAATACATATTACTCACTGCCATTTAGCCATTCAAAAGGATGCCTGGCAATCTAAAACACCGCTGTGGTGCTGATACTCAATCAGTTTTCCTTAAAAAGCGGGAAGGGAGGGTGCTGCTCACGTAGGATGTTGTGTCACACCTGAGCTGGCACACACTTGGAGGTGGCTGCAGTCCCTTAGGCTTCAGTGGCCAGGAGGGAGAAAACATTTGCAGGGTTGAGTCCTTGCTGAACCAACATCCCATGCGCGAGCGGGAGCAGCTCTGCTGGGTGGGATGCAAGAGCTGGGAGAAGATGGGTTTCTCTGTCCCTCGAAAGCTCCTGCTGTGGCTGGGTAAGGTGTTCCCTCTTTCCCACCCAAAGGCCCTGCTGCGTGCCCAGGTGCTGCTGCCTTTCAGGCATGGTGGCATTGAGCTTTCTGGTTTCATCAGCCTTGGCTCTCTCTTGTCCAGGAGGCCATGTGCGTGCAGGTCAGTGAGCAGCGTGGCTACGCTCTACCCATGCATACAGTGCATCTCCCCCCCAAAAAGGATGTCCACCCTGCAACACTGGGAGATTTGCTTCTGGCTACCTGAAGCCCATGGGGGGCTGCTAGACTGGCCCTGCCTTGCTGCTGAGACTGCAGACACGGACAAGCCATGCCCTGAGGAGTAACTAGCTTTGTTCTCCCTCTGCTTGTCTATTTTTCACCTCTCCCATCTTGGAAAGAGGTAGCGGTGGGTGCAAGTCCTGCTGCACCAGCCCCCAGCTCAGCTCAAAACTCTGTGCTACCAGGGTGGGAAGGGTCTGCAGTGAAGGCTGAAGCCGGGTACCCTCAGCCTGCCTTGGGGCAAGACCCTCTTTGTAACCCACCTGCCGCTCAGCCCTGCCTGCTCCCCAGGGTGGCTAAGCTGAGCAGAGCAGCGATGTGCTTTATTTGTTTGCAACTGCGTGCCTGATTTTGGGCTGGGCACCAGGACTTCTCTATGGATTCCCAGCCACACCGAGGTGAAGCGTGGTGGCTTTGACCAAGTTTCACAGTGAATGTTTGAGGGAGCCCATGGCACTGAAACGGAAAATCCTCAAGTTCAGGTGAGGTGGAGCCATGCTGTTTCTCAGAGGCGTGTTTTAATCCAAACTTGCTGTTTCTACAGCTCCCCAGGTCCAGTGCGCCTTCTGGGGACCTCTGCACCATTTGTATGGGTGCATGTATTGCACCGGGGCCAGGATGGGAAGTCCTGCTCTTGGCTTGCCAGTGAGGGCTGGGACTGGGTGGCTGTGGTTGCTGTCCCCTTGGCTGTCCCGGCTGCAGGAGAGCAGTGAGGTGAAAAAGATGCTCTCAGCTTTCTGGCCATGCTGTCCTCCTTGCCAGCCCTCTCCACTCAAGCCACAAAGCCCTGTGCAGAGCTGAGCATCTTCTTTTTCCTTTCAGCCAGAGGAGTCAGGAGCCAGCAGGTGACCAACAAAAACCTCATGGTAGGAGCACAAATTCCAGGGGCATCTTGACCTTTGCATGGATGCACATGGCACTGCTGCCTCACTGCTCAGGAGGCATCTCGCAGCTCCGGCAATCCAGGGATATTTGTCACACGTTGCTCTTCCCTTGTTTGTGTTTGCTGGACACACATTGATGAGTTTTATTCCTCACGGGATTGCTGCAGTTGTATTATGCCACTGAAATTAAACCTGTGCAAATATCCTTCCCTCTCAGAACATGGTCTTTTTTGGGCGATAAAGAAAAATCAGAAAACATAGCTCTTTTGTTCTTTATAGCTGTCTAGGTGAAGGTAAATTTGCTCTGAAACAAAAAATTAAGTAATTAGGCTAATGGGACCAATCATAAAATTACTATTTCAGCCTGCTTCCCATGCAGCTGCAGCTATTGCTCCAAATCCCTGTGTGGTGCTGGAGAAGGGCTCGTTACCTGGCATTACATTTGGCATCCTCGCATCCTCGCCAGCTTGGTGAGGCACCAGGCACTCAGCACCCCTCACCCTGGACTCAGGGCTGGGCAGCAAAATTGTCCCTCGTCCCAGAGCCAGCTGAGAAAACCTACCCCAGCAAAAATGCAGTTTTGCTGCTGCAAGGCACTTAAGCACTGGGAGGTCTGCTCCATGAAACTTGGTCGAGTAGGTAGTCACGTCTCGCCCCGTCCCTGTGTAGCTACAGGCTTGTGCCTTTGCTACACGAGGAGCCAGAAGCTTGTGCATGTCAGGGAACCCTACAGCAGGCATAAAGCTGTGCTGGTGGCCCGTGCCAGTCCTCTGGGATGGTTGGTTTTGAGCTGTGTGATATGGGGAGAGACTCCTGGGAGAAGCCTTCAACTTCAGAGACATTTTTATTAACAAGAATATTAGAGATGGTAAAATTCCTGCAATCTCAGGTGTTTCAGAACTTATATTAAATTTACCTGCCATGGTTACTACTTATGATTTCTAATTAAATGACGTTATTAAACTGGGAGACAATATTGCAAAAATGATGATTGATCTTTTATCCTTACCCATTATTTTTACACGCTTAGCAGTGGCAGTCTCTGTCAACAACAGAGACCAACATTGAGCCAGCAGAGAAACTCAATTACTTGTCACTGCCAAAAAGAAAGATCTGCTCAGGTGAGATACCACTAACCTTGTGGCAGGGCTTTTGTCTCTCCATCAGCTTAGATCATACGGAGCAAGAAGGTCTGTCCAGAGAGAGGCTGATGCGGGTATTTATTTTCTCAGGTAGGCAGGAGGCTGCCCCATGCTGAGGAGAAATTGAACGGTGGTTGGGTTGCGTGGTCTGGAGGGAGGCACGCAAGAACATCCTTCTTGAAACGGAGAGCAGGACTGGTTGACGCTGCTGGTGGGTGATTTATTCTAATTAATTTGGAGGCTGGGGAGTTCTCCCAAACTCATTAATATTTAGCTCTGCAGATACAGAGGTCTCATCCATAGGGACCATTGTCCTGCCTGGGTGAAAGCTTCTGAGCAGGCAGAGAGCCATGAGGGGAAAGATGTGAGGCTCCAGCCCCTCTTGAGTGCCCTGAGGGACTCGGGGCATGGCTGGACAAGTGCAGCTAACAGCGAGGAAGCTGAGCCGAGGGAAACGGTCCCCAGGATGAAAAAGGAGGAGGCAAAAATTCCCATGTGTGCCCACCTGGGTGCTTTAGGACATCACATGAGCTGCTTTCCCAAACATCAGGTGAGAATATAGGAACACATGATATATAGGTCCAAAAGCGAACAGGGCTGTACTTGCCCCTGAGTTAGTTCTACTATGAGTGCCAGCAGGTGGGGACATCTGTAACTGTAGGAGCACTCGTGCCTGGCACTTTAACAACTAAGTGAAAGGGCAGAGGAACTGGAACTGGAAATGATGGTCTTGCCACGTGCTCAGCCTTTGTCCTAGGCTGCGGTTGCAGCCTTAATTACTGTCCAATTAAGAAGTGGTGTTAGTCAGAGATATTTTAATGATTATTGTTAGTGAGTTTGGGAGACAGTGCACTACTTTTTTTATGATATTTCTTTGGCAACAGAGAAATAAATGGCAACAGAATAAATAAATAAAGTCAGCCTCTGAAAAGGTCACATTTGCCTACAGTCACAGTCAATGTGCCAGTTTCTTATGCTAATTTTGGGACAGTGAAAAGCTTGACACTATGGTCCTGCTGCCTGGTGGTTGCTAGAGAGGGCAGGTCAGGCTGGTCAGCATAGGGGTGGTAGAGCATAGGAGAGAAATGGTGCTCTGGAAAGGCCAGGAGACCGTGCTCCATAAGGGAATGCAAAATTAGAGGAATGCGGAAGGAAAATGAAATAAATAAATTCTGAAATCCCTCCAGGTATTCAGGAGGCTCCATTCATCATGCGTCGCGGATGGCACTGTGCCACAGCCCCTTGCAGGCTCCTTGCAAGCGTGGAAGATCTCTCTGAATGAAGTATGTTAAAATCACCTGTTCTCAAAGATGATAAAGGAGCTAAAGAAGCTTGGGGGGAAAAATAGGATAAACTCTGAGCGGAGAAAATGGCTTCAGACAAAGAATTTGGGGCGTAATTATGACATTGATGGTCTTGGATCCCATATGAATTACAACGCAAGAGAGTAAATCTGACTTTGGGCTTTAAGGTGCAAAGAGAGGAGGTTCAGTGGGGCACTTTGCCTGTACCTTGGTATCTGAAACACACCTGATCCACTGGCATTTAGAGACTGCCTTGGATTTCCAAGAGAGATACAAGGAGCATTTCAATCTGCTGTTTTCTTTCCTTTTGCAATTTCACAGAGATTTCATAAGGTGATACATATTAATTATCTCAAATGCCGTACTGCCCCAAAGAGCTTATAATGTATCCCTCAGTGATGTGGTCACACACACAAACTGAAAAAAGGATGACTTCCCCCTATCCCATGTCCCCCTCCCCTATGCAGGGGCAGACAGAGCGAACTGTGACCCGCAGATGTTTTATCTGTCTCATAATCACTTGTGCTTTCTCACCGCCAGAAGACAGGGATTAAAAGCCAAAATGTTTTATTGAACAGTTTTAAAAGGATTCTGCAGGGGAGAGAGGTGCCTGGGCCCTGGGGGTGCTTATGAAGGCTTCTGGGTTAGGGAGGTTTGTGGGATGGGGGAGCAGAGCAGAGCACCCTCCTGACCAGGACCCACGCGGACACCCTGAGCGCTTCTCACGGGAAGGTCTCCCTTCCCCGGGGAAAGCAGGTGCCACTGGGAGGGTCTGTGTCTTGCTTCTCTAGTGATTCACCTACTAGGACAGTCCTCAGACACTGAGTGGCTCCTGGAGCCCCCACTGCCACCGAGCATGAAAACCTCCATGCTAACTCAGAACAGGAGGCAGTGGGCGGCTGTTGTCAGGCTCAGGCTGCTGCGTGCCTCGGTCTGTGTGCGGAGACACTTCTTCCTCGGCAGCCCTAGGTATTTCTGTAGAGCTGTGATGGGTTGTCTTTGCTACTCGAATTGTTGGCCCAATTAGTTAGAAGAAATGCAGCCAGGGATGGAAGGCACTGCCATTCTCTGCTAGAAATCTCTTGCCAGTTTTGTGATACAGATATAGAAAATATGAAAACAATGACATCTCCAGAGCCAGTAAAAAATTCAATGTGTTTTGGGGAAAAAAATCACGATGTGCAGGGGGTGACTCCACCATATGAGCTTTTCTCTGGTCCTGAAGAGAGCTGCTTTGGAGGCTCAAGCTGGACCACAAGAGCATATATGCCCTCTGCTAGTGCTCTGGGTTGCTCTCACCAACTAGAGTTGGAATTACACAGGGGCCAGACTCTGTGATTGTTTTCCAGAACATGCCTGTAAGTTTTCCATTCATTGCCCTCGGAGCTGGTTTGGAAGTGTGACTGACCCACACCTGCAAGCACAAACCAACTGAAACTTCATTCAATGGGACCTTTCATCTGGGGTGTGTTTTTTTAAAGAATGGTGAAAGCAGACGCTTAATCAGTACAATTTTGCAAAATTTATTGCCCAAGGTGTGCAGACAATGACACACAAGCCAGCTGCAGTGGTTTTCTTCTGCGTATTGAGTTTCTAGGTGATGAAAGCAGAGTTGTTGCCAAACAGAGTGTAAAAATCATCTGGAAAACTGGAAAGGGTGGTTCGCTGGAAGGGGAAATGGATCAAAGCATCTTCGAAAAGTGAAGGTTATATGTTTATTTAGAAAATGAATTACAGATATAATCAAATGGGGGCAAACTTTACTCTTGGGTGCTCCATGCTTTAGTAATCAGCCCCCATTAGCAAAGGTTTGCTCCCCAGTCACAGTGAGTCACACCTTGCTAATTCGCCACACGGTGTTCCCATGGTTCTGTCTTAGGTCTGGGATATTTTGCAGTTTCCCAGCATGTTTTTAGTCCAGATGTGTCCGCTCTGCATTTCAAGAGCCACCTACAGCCTCTCCCAAAGACAGATTCAGTGTGCAGGCAGACAGCAAGCCAGCGAGCGGCCAGAGCTCACCTTCCCAAAGAGGGGTGTGCCAGGGCAAAATCATGGCTGATGGCCCCACAAACCTCCTCCAGCCTGCCCAGCAGCCTCTTAGGCACCAGATTTTTTCTTCTGGAGTAGGAAGCGGCAGCAGTGGGGTGACTGTCTAGTTCCTAAGCGGTCCTGGGTAACAGCATACTCCAGCAAGTGATGCATGTGCTTTTCTTGTTCCTGAACTTAATGATTAAATGAATATCCTTTTATTTATGTTGCCCAATTACAATTTTAAAATGTGGTTGAAAATAAGCATATCTTCTGTGCATGGAAGTGAAAGCTTTGGGCACCTTCAGAAGCTGTGGTCCCTGAAGTCTCTATAGAGGGAAACATAAGAGTTAATCCCGTTTATACCAGAAAAGGATGAATGTTTTATAAATATTATTTCTCAAAATGTAATATAAAAGTGCAGCAGGTCCCTAAGGAATAAGGATAACTTTATGTGAGAAATATGTGAAATTCCTGCCCTCCGTCTAAGAAAAGGTATTTCCCTATTGACTTTTGTAATATCACTTCTTCTGATTTAGGGGGTTAAGTTATTTCCTGGGACAGATATCTGTGGTAGGCTTATTAGCTGCTATGCATGATCCAGCCAAGTGTGTTGGTGTTGGAGAGAAATTGTCCTGGAGTCAGGGGCTGAATATTACCAGTGACAGAAAGGGAAGTGGAGCATGGGGTGATGCAGGAGCAGGGGGACCGGACATGGCTCCTGAGCACCCCGGGCACACTTCTGGATAGCATTTGTGTGGGACAGGAGAAGCAGTGGACTGCTGCTCTAGTGCTCAGACTGCGCGGAGAGCACATTTTAATTGGAAAGGATGTTGTTCCCCCTCTTTTTCCAAAATGGACATGTTAGCCCTGGTGATTTCATGCAGTAGACGTAAATTGGCAAGGAAGGAAGCACAGAAGCTTTATTCCATACTGTGAGCTCAGGAAAGGTAGGGAATGATGTGGGCTGTATCCAGGAGAGGGGCTGTCTCTGTTTTAAAACGTATTTACTTGGCAAAGTAATTGAGGATGATGGTATGTAATGAAACGCCTAGAGTAGCACAGGAGGCAAAAAATGCCAGCAAAAAATATGCAGACCACCTCAAGCTGCTCATCATGACAATTTTCTCTTTTCCACTATAAAGTTCACTTGTATTTCTTATTAAACTGCTGGAGGTCCACTGCATCTGGGGAAGGCAGGGAGTTTTTCAGCTTGACTCTGACTTCTGTGCTAGTGATGCTTTCTGCTCATTCCAGATGGTTTCAGGGATCAGCCTCAGTTGTGCAGCCCAGGTCAACTCCGGCACAGCAGGCATTGTGGAAAGGCTGGGGCACCATCGACAGGGTTGGTGGAAAGCAGATTTCTTCCTGCCAGCATTTTGGGGGTGGGAATTTCTTTCTCACCCCGCACTGGGTTTAAATCACAGCCATTCCAATATGCATGGGAAAAAATCACCAAGCCATTGCCCTCATATCCAGTGTGTGAGATTGGGTTGGAGTCACCCTGTGATGAGTACACACAACATAGGAGAGCTGTGGCAACAGGTGATGAGAAGCAAGGACTTCACATTGTGTGATGGTCTGACATCAAGGGCCCATCTCCTCGTAACAGAGCATTCCCTTTTATAAGTATGAAATGGGGACAGCTCTCAACCTTCTCCACTCTGCTTAATTTTAGCATCCTCACTGGCTCTCATCCAGGCTGCTCCATGCAACTCCCAAGACAAAGTACAGCTGTAGTTAGAGAGACTCCTGCTTGGTTGTGAGTATGATGGGGACCGGAGTTTCATTCTCCTGTGTGCTGGAGAGTGCTCGGGCAAGGGGTGAGCGAGACTGGGGTGAGCTGCCTCTTCTGCTGCTTTCCAGCTCTTCCACCCTGATGCAGCCTCTTTTGCTGCTTCCCAACAAAAGGTTTGTTGCACCTTGCTATTTACTCCAAAATGCGCACTTAAAAAAGAATTCTTACACATTGCGGTTTCCAAAAATTCCCATTTTTGGAAATGGGATCAGCCAGATCCCATTGTAGTGTGCACCATGCAAGTTGGGATATGCATCCTGAATGCCTGCATACCTGTTTCTTGGTGTGACGTTGCTGAGACTTTCTCTACATTATCGATTGCTATTTATTCTCCTCCATCACCTCCACAGAAATGTGTACAAAATCCCTTTTCAACTTGCCCTGTGCCAAATGCACCTGAGAGGGATTCTGTGTGGTGAGAGGGCATGTAGCTCTGGCCCATCTCCCACCATCTGACCTGAATACATTGACCTTCTGTGAGTTAGGTACCTGGTCTTTCTTCCTGCTACATACAAATGTCAAACTTTTTTTTTCCTGCAGGAAAGACAGTGTGTAGCTGGTTCAAGAAAACACTGGAAGCAGCTCAGGGAAATTATCTAGATTTGGATCCTTCTTTGAAGGGAGCTGGCAGTTTTGTGAGGTTCATCCATTTATGGCAGGCACTGGTTGAAAATGTCCCATAAATGTAAAAAGTGTAGAAAACTTGGGGGGAGTGGGGCAGGGGGAAGGCAAGCCATTATAAAAGAAGAGGCCAGAGTACTGCCAGACAAGTGAGAGGGAAAAAAATATGAGTATCAGCCAATTACAGACTCAGCTGGAGAACTGAAATGGCCGTAATATAAATGTTGCTCATTTCACATTCATTTGTTCCGAATCTCTGCCCCTGAAAATTTAACAGAGAGCCGAAAGGATTCATGGCTTATGGGTGATTAAAGTATCTGTCTTCTGCGTGAGACACAGAAGATGAGAAAGTAACTATGTTCAAAAGAGAAGTTGGTGCTTTCTTTGCTGGTCTGAAGGTTGTAGATAAATAAGATATTGCTTTGTTGTGCCTGTAGTTCAAGGAGGGTTAGCTTGTTAACCGTGCAAGTTCCCTGGTAACAAAGCTAATGGCAGGAGGGAACCTCTGGAAAGCAACCTGTAAATTACACTGGCAAAGTGTGTGATCAGAAACAAGGGCGTCTCAACTAGCAACCGCTTGGCTGAATATGTGAAACAGGACCTGCTGCAATGCAAAGCCCAATTTAAATTTAATTGTTAGTTCAGAATCACTCAGCCTCAATTTTACGGGCTGAAGCCCTATCAGGGCTACAAACATTCATGCATTTACAGAAAGATTCATTCCAGTGTCATCTAATTAATTAATAACAGACATCCTGGCCATCCTTGCATCTCCAGCATTCAGGGTTTGAGCTGGGGAAACTGAGGCTGGAGGATCTTGGTGCTGCAAATCACATGTGGTAGGGAGAAAAGAGAGATGTGCTCTGTGTCACAATCCTCTTGGTCATCGGAAAAGTCACTTGGTCCCAGACTGCATCTCGTCAGAGGCAGGGCAGTGGGGAAGCATGCGGAGGGCCCACAGGAGGTATTTTCATCTGATGGCGGGCTGGAAAGGTAGCAGCCCTCCAGCATGCCTCCCTACATCCAGAAGGATGCTGGTGTGGCGTGCAGTGTCCCATCCTCCAGCATCCTGAGCAGAGGGAGTGTAACGGGCTGCAAGAGGCAACTGAGGAAAAGACCTACCTCCTTTGAAATTTTGCAGCCTGCCAGTGTGGAGGGGAGGGCTCCCAGATGAGGTGGCAAAGGTGAGGAGATGAAGCAGAGGTAGGCTGATAGGAAGGCTTGGCAAAGAGTAACCCTGAGATCGCAAGTCTGCAGGAATAACTACTTGTATAATAAATGCCAACCTGAAAATACTCAGCCCTTGGCCTCAGCTCTCCATCCGGCCTCCCTGAGCTTGCAGAGGAAGTTTTGCACGGCTCCTGGACTGCTCCACCAGCAGCCCACTACATTTTACCACCCTCAGGATTTCAGGACCAAGGGTTTTAAGAGGCTCTTTTTAGCAAACCAAAATACCACCTCTGCATACCCAGATGCTGAGGCAGGTGGCCTGGGGGTAGTGAGGAGAGGGACTCAGGTTGTTTGACTGGGACCTTCCCTTGCAAATGGTAAACCACAGTGTGAGGCAAAGACCTGCAGGAGGAACTCCGCCCTCTCCTGCAGCTCATCAAGGTGGGAGGCAGTCCAAACACTGCTTTTATCCTTGTATCTCTGCAATATCAAGAGTGGTGCTACTAGCTCCACATAAGAGAGGGAGAAGGAAGGAATTGCCTTTGTTTTCTCCCTTTTTTGTGCACATTTGGCTTGACCACCCTCAGCAGAGCGACCCTTGCCACTCCCGTGGCCTTGTCGCATCCATTTTTCACATGTTTCTTTTGGTGCTCTGCTCGCGCTCGCTTGCTCTCCGTAAAGTTTCATTTCCTCAATTCCTCGCCACAGGCTACTCATCTGCAACAAAACCGTCAGGCCAAATGAAGAAAGGTAAGATCAGGAGGCGAGGCTGGCCTCGGCTGCTCCTGGGGGTCCCATTCTCACCAGGGTTTTCAAGTTCTTCTGGCTCATTAAGCAAACCTGAGCGAGACAGGGCACGCAGCTACTGCTCTACCTGCTGTCACCAGGGTGCTATCCTTCAAAAGAACACCTCCTCAAGGACAGCACTGTCACTGCTGCTGAATTTAACTTAGAAAAAAATAAAAAATAATCACACTGTTCAGATGACACCGGGAACCATTTTTCCTTTCTTTTGCTCTTAGTAACAAGGAAAGGAGCAGACACCATCAATACTTTTTGTCTGGATTTTGAAGAATCCTGTGCTATTTCCTGCCAGCTCCCTGCCCCTTCATTAAGGCACCCAGACTATGAGAGGGAGAAGAGGGAAGGGTGCAGCATCAGACACTGCTAAGGATGACGCCTGCTACTTTCCCACCCCAACGCAGCGACTGTGAAAATACCAAATGCAGCTCTGCGGGACCTGCTCTCAGCAGCTGAAGAGCATGCCTGCTGCAGGACTTCTGAAGGGACTCTGCCGCTCTTGAGCCTGGAGCAGCCAGCAAAGCACCCATGACAGAAATGTTGCTGGGTTTCTGCTGAATTGGGACAAGTTTGCAAGAGTAAATGGGTGTTTTCTTGTTTGAACCCATTTTGATTTGGATCCTCTGGCAAATTATTCAATGAGGTGCCATGCACTTGCTATTGCAGTGTAACCTTCAGGACATTTTGCAGCTGGGGACATGCAGGTAAAAGGGCTGGAAGTAGCTGCAAAGAGAAATGTGCTGTTTCCTGAGATGCGAATAGCCGAAGAGCAGTGTGCCAGCCATGTCCAGACTGGCTGCTGTACCTCCTTCAGTACCCATGAAGCAGCAGAAAAACTCAAACACGGAGCAATTAGAAGAACAGCCCCAGGGATTTTCCGGAGCGGAAGAGAAAAGGATGCTTGGTTTTCTGTAGATTTATGCCCCGTAACTGGATGATTCTGGTGTCTGGGAGGGTGCCAGGTCTGGCAAGAGCTTTTCCTGACATCGGAGATTTTATATTTTGTCTTCTCATTGTCTCATAAGACAGGTGGCCCAAACTGGGGGAGCACAACTGGGGTCTCACATCTCTGTCTTTTACAGATTTCCCCTACACCTGCAAATCTTTTCACCCCTCGCTCTTGTGCCCCGTCAGGTCTGTTTGAAACTAGTCAACAAGTCCAAAAGTCATATGCGGAGTGAAATCTCTGCTGTGCTGCAGGGATAAAATGATATATGGCTACCAGCTCTAACAGGAGATTACAGCTCATTAGAAAGCCATGTTTTTATAGCCCTAAACAAATCCATATTCACTCCTCCTTCTATCTGCTTACAAGCTTCACTGTAGCACTGTTCTGTGTAGGGAAAATTCACAAATACCTCTTTGGAATACTAGGGATCAATCTCCTTGGGAGTTGCTCCAAGCAGAAGAAAAGGTGCTTGTATTTGCTCCACCCTTTCCTAAACTGCTTGTGAGAATGTCTAAAACACACGATAGCTGGTAAAATTCAACTACTCTAGGAACTAAGAGGGGAAACACATCATTTTGTCCAAATGAGAGGTACTGAAATATTTTGCCCACTTTTCCTTGTGAATCAACATGTGACAGTGGTTGGGATATGAGTGATGGGAGCGTGAAGGGCCTGGACTCTGCCATCAACTGGCCTTGTCCCATGCAAGTTGCTTCGCATGTCTGGTTGTCTTCCTGTCTCCTGCAGGCAGATGCTGTGGAACATGTGGGAGAAGTGAGACACTGAAAGGGTAGGAATTTCCTCACTTGGGACCCCACAGGGAGGCTGGGACAAGCCCAGGAATCTCAAGTCTTTCTTACCTGTGAAGCTTGAGTTTCCACTTCCAAAAAGGCAATGCTTTCTTCTGCAATACAATGTGCTATTAATCAGAGCACAGGATAAGACAGAACTGGCCATTGCAGGTAAGCATGAGCAACCAAGGGTGGGATTCACCTGGGCATTGTAGCTATCTAGATATGAGGTTGTTTTCCTGGGCTTATTTTATAAACAGAATAAACACATATACATAGGATATGATCGACCTCACCCTAATGTTGTGAATAAAACAGATAAGTCAAACCCAACTTTTAGAAATGGGATCAGTTCTAGAATAAGACACCTAAATACAGGTCTCTACAAGGAAGTGACAAAGCTCCGGTGGTCATCAAATTGCACCTGGTTGGTGGACCCTAGAGCCACCGAGCCCCTAACAAACTACATCCGTATCTGGTCAGCTGAATGCCTGCGCACCTTCAACCATATCGGCTAGATTTCCACTGGGACCATGGGACATCAGACATCCAGCACACACAGAGACACTGAATGTGTCTGAATGTAGGCATTTACGTGTCTTAATCTGTTATTGAATTATGTCCTATAGCTAAGTCTGCTTGCCTAAAATAGTCATCTAGTTCCACCTGAGATGCCCAAGACATTTTGGCAGATGTGACACAGGGTGTAAGAGAGATCACATCTGAAATGACCAGAGGCATCTGCACTGAGGTAACTGATGAAATGAGGTTTGAAATTAGGCGGGAAGAATACCATTCTTTGTTCCCACAGCTACCACAGATATTTGGGTTGTTTGTTTCTTTAATGATTGGTTTGGGAAAATAGGCCTTTCTACTCAGATCTTGTTGGCTGGACAGTCTCAAGGGTTTTATGTAGAAACTACCTTCCTGGGGTGAAAATGGGCATGAGAGTCCCTCAGAGAAGCAGCTTCTTCTCACTTCAATTCCCAACACAACAGGCAAGAAAAGAGAAGAGCTTTGCAAATCACTGTAGAAGAACTTCATGCCACGGCTGAAAATATCCTGACCTTTCTTTGAGCAGTGGTGAGATGGGTGCTCTCCATGCAGTGTCATTAGGCAATCACATCCAGACATGCAGAGAATATTGGTTCAAAGCTTTTATTAGCAAAAATTCTTACTGTCTGCTTCACCAAACACTTACCTTTCATGTACGTTGCGGAGCTGATTTGGTATTCATGGCAAAGAGATGCGTAACGCCTCATGTCCCTGAATACTACCCAAGAGGAACACGCAGGTATAAAGCTTTTCTTCCAGATCAGGCAATGCTTCTCATTTTGCTCACCTGCTCCGCAGGCCATCATCTGTGAGCGGTCACAGTCAAAGGGCTGCCCTGTTGTGCACAGAGGAGGGGAAAATAGTCCTGCTACTGGCTGAAAAGTATCCCCTCCCTCCTTCTTAATAACATGATATTCCCCTGCAGAGCGTGCTTTCCTGAACAACAGCTGACAGAAAGACAGACAGGATTACAAGAAGTTTATATCTTTTCCACACACAGCTATGGGGTATGTAGATCTGGGAGGCATGAAGGTCTGCAGGAGTCAAGAGTTGGAAGCAGGGCTGCAAGTGCTGGCAGGGACTCCTGGGTCAGAGTCCTTCTGCAGCTGGGACCGGTGGCTGTGCTGGGAGTGAAGGGCATTCTCCTTCAGCTGTTGTGAAACGGGCACATTTTCTGCCCGACTGCTCTTTTGCACCTTCCTTTGGCTTAAGGCATGAATAGCTTGTTCCTTTCCTATGCATCATCCCTGTGCCACTCCAGGCATGGGTTTGCATGAGACCTGCCGTAAACCATGTTTAAATGATCATCCTCTGGAATTACCGATATAAAATTTAATGTGATATTTTTACCTTCAGCCCTTGCAGTTACTGGAGCGCAGGTTAAAAGCTGCATTTATTGCAGGCATTTATTTTTATTAAGAACGGATCTTTGCAGTCCATGAAAAATACTCAGCTTGGGAGGCAATGCACGGTGGCTCCCTCCGCTATCAGCTATAGTTGCCAGCACGGTGAGCTGTGCTGCTAATCCAACAGGATATACACCAACACATGATGCAGGGCAAGCCCAGCGCAGAGCACTGGCTGTTAAAGTCATCCTATGGGTCACCGGTGTTGGTCTAGGGTGTGTTTTTTCTCTCCACCCCTGGCCTTCCGCAGGAGCAGACTGTTGTGCACAGAGTGCTCCTCAGGATGCTCTGAAGTCATGGCAGAACCTCTGCTGCCCAGACGGGACAAGCCTTCACCCTTCCTGCATCTCTCGCCCAGGCGTTGGTGTGGGGAGAGGTGTTTCCCTACTGCCTCCTTTCCGGGATCTGATGGGGCAATGTGGAAGGCAGGGTTGGAAATTAAATTTCCAGGTGGCAATGTCTGAGACACAAGTAAGGAAAGGTTACCTTGTGTCTAGCTCTGCATTAAGTGATGAGAAGCCACAAATGTAAAGCAGTTTCCTGCTGTTATTTTTAAACTAAGAAAAGTGGTAGACCCAGGTCAGACTGAAGCTACACCATCCTCGGCCATCCAAAGCTAGTGCCTTAGGAAAAGTACAAGGACAGGGCAAACGTATACTGATTTCCCTCCCAAAATACTCTCCCGGGCTATTTGTACTACAGTGATTTCCTGAACTGAGGCGGTGCCTTTGTTAGCAGCCTGTAATTTGCTTCCTTGAATTTGCCCTTAAACTACATCAGGTTCTCTTAACTTGCCTTGAAGCCACCCAGCTTTCCAGCCGCTGAGCTGTGTGTCAAGCCCAGGCTGTGGCAGTGGTCAGAGCTGCCCCAGGGAAGTCCTTCCAAGGTAACCCCCTGACTTTGTCAGGAGGCAGTCAGACAAGCCCTTGTGTCCCCCTGGTTGACCTACAATTTGACCGTGTGTTTTTCCAGCCTGCCCAAGAGCTTTCTCCTGGCTGTAAGAGGAGGTCGCGCTGTCACCCCCCACCATCAGACAGAGGCAATTTTTGCTTTTCTGCTGTCTTGCCCTGCTGCTGGGGAGCACACTTACCTTCCAGGATCTGCAGCAGCGTAAAGCAGTAAATGCTGCCAAAGGTGCTCTCCATCTCCCTTAGCATCCAAGAAAGGAGAATCAAGTCAGGGTTGGGCTTGTAATTTAGTGTAATAACAACAGCTTGTACACTGCAGTTGACTTGATGTCTTTGCTGTATCAGTTCAAATACATTACCCCGAGATCATTTTGTGCACAGTCCACTTGGGCCCTTTGTGTCAGCACATGTGGCAAGGAGTTTTAAGAGGCTTTGCCGAAGCACAGCATCATAAGTCTCAAAGGCAGAGACAGAGGACAAAAAACCCCGTGATTGCTAATATTTAGTTGCTTCCTGACCACCAGGTGTTTCATACCTTACCAGCTGCAAAAGAAAACATCAGCTCTTTTGCTTAGGGAGCTCTTAACTCTCAGTTTCTGAGGTGCCACCACCTACTTTTACCATCAAAGAAGAATACAATA
Organism: Chionis minor; assembly: GCA_013398295.1. Classification (NCBI taxonomy): domain Eukaryota; kingdom Metazoa; phylum Chordata; class Aves; order Charadriiformes; family Chionidae; genus Chionis; species Chionis minor. The sequence continues at coordinate 118,592 of VZSF01003754.1, forward strand.
AAGGCAGTGCAGTGTGGTGTTCGATGCACGACCATACCTCACAGCTTCACGGCCACCAGTGGCCCTTACCGTAGGAATCACTGTTCTTCCCCAGGCAGGGAGCAAACCTGAGCTGGGCTGGTCTTCCTCAGCCTCTGCCAAGCTCTTCTGAGAAAATTTGCATTGCCAGGCTTTGTTTAAAGTAGACCAAAATGCAAAGCCTGATGCATTAGGCTTTCATAGTACTTTTTTGTGCCAAATCAATGTAATCCTTGCATTTCCCTTCCCTGCTGAATTCCCTGCCCGCACCCAGCCTGTCACATAACATCCTGGGGACGTTTTGTTTTGGGAGGTGGAAGATACACCGAGGGTGTCCCTCAGAAAGCACTATGGGGAGGAAAATGCACACTGTTGAAGACAGAAGGAAAGCGGTGATGCTCAGGATGGACAGTGCTTTTCCATCTGACTCCTGCTGTGGTAAGCCTGATGCTTTGAACTCTGAAAGTATACTCTCTGCAGTCACACAAGACTTTTATTTGGGAAAAATCAGAGCCTCAGGGCAGGCTTCCAGCTGGTTCCTGATTTGGCTGGGCATGCCTGGAGAGTGCAACCACAGCAGTCCTGGACAATATGGTAAATTATGCATTGCAGGTTTGCTCCAATCTGATGTTAGACATTCAGTGTTTGCATGAGTTTTAGACAGCCGGAGTTGAAGACCGGGAGTTTTCTAGTCAATCTATAAGTCCTGCCATATGTAATGGATCTGTCTGAACTGAGCAGATACCCCAAATGTTATTAAAACCCCCAGTTTTTAATATATTGCAAATAAATGCGTTTACTGGAGGGTAAAACTGGGAGCTCTTTATTTTTCTTACCTTACAGCAGACTATATAAACTACTGACTACGTAAGACCAGAGAAGTTTGTTGCTTGTTAGTCAGTTATGCTTACGAAGTTTTAACTAGGAAAAACATATTTGCCTTTGAAGCAGAGAAGTCCCCAGCTGCAGACACTTGTCACCAGAGGCCCCTATCTATTGGTACCTTCCCATTATGTGGGTGAGCAACCTTGAGTTCATTCCCAGCAATGTCAGCTCTGATCAGTCCAATCACACTGGGTTCTGAAATTGTGAGATTTGAAGTGTAGTGAGAAATTTGTAGATTTTGTAGTTAGTAGATTCAGAAAAAAAGCATAGTTGTTTGTAGTAATAAACAGATCTTTACTTGCTTTATCCTTTTTGAGCTTAGAGGATGCTCTTGGACCACATCTGTAAGATTTTCTCTGTAGCTGAGAGGGCCATGAGTCTGCTCTGTGAAAATGGAGAGCTGGGAGTCTTCCGTTATCACTGGCCTGAGGGAGCATGAAATTGAAAACGTCAGCCATTGCAAGGCTTATCATAAAAGCATGAGAATTGCTTAGACCTTTATGTCTGGCAATGTATGCAGGCAGGACTGGGACTAGTATTCTGCCCACATGCAGGAAAGCATGCCTGGACAAACCAACATTTGAAAACACATTTTTGCAGGTTGTTTTTTTTTTTTTTTAATTGACCTTTGTTAGCACGTGACCCCTGCCAGAAGCTGTGAAGAATGCTGTATATTCCCTTGGTACTCTGTGTATAGTTGTATATTCGTTTTCTTTATTAAAACCTGGACAGAGGAAAACGGACCAGATTCTACTCCATTACCCCTGCTCAACTTCATCAGCTGCATGGAGTTGTGGTGAAATAATGGCTTTTGATGGAGTACATCCAAAAAACCACTACTAACATGCGTGGTAACAGATGCTATAAAATTGCAGAGAGTAAATGTTTGGCAAATCTCCTCCAGCATGGCTGGCTACCTTGTGCCAGCAACTTCGTGGTCCAGTTCTGCCTCAGCACTCAGGAGTCCTGTGTATGAAGGACAGGGAATTCCATTTTGGTATTGGTAGCACTTCTGAGGTGAGGGACCATTTGCCACAGAATTTGGGAAAAAATCAGGATGGCATGGACCGCAGGAGGTCATCTACTCCAAACTCCCTGTGAAAGCAGGCACTGACTGATGGGTGCAAGCTTGTGCCTTCATCACATTTCTCTACAGGATGCAGGGTTAAAGGTAGCTGTTGTGGGGGTCACTTATCAGATATCTGTGACAGAGACCTCACCACCTGAGCCAGCTCCTTGTACTGTATTCACGGCCAGTGGAGAGACACAGGCATGACAAGGGTTTTGTCCCACTTTGGAGAAGCTGAACCAGCTGTGGTCAGGTGAACCCCCCCTGAGTGCACATCTGTGGTGTATTTCTTGCTGGCTTATGATTGATGGTAACATGGAAAATGACAGCATGAGAAAACTGCCTTCAGATGAAAAACCTAAAATGAAAAATAAATAAAAAGCCCATTTATTTTTTGCTTTATTTTTTTTCCTCTCCTTTCAGGTTGATCGGCAGACCCAGGACAGATGAGCCACCAGCCGTGCCTGCCTGCCAGCCTGGCCCCTGGGGAGATGCAGTCCCCCAGAATGGTGGGGAGGAAGCGAGGGCGGCCCCCACTCCAGCCGGCACCCATCAAAGTGGCCGTTCACAACCTCTACTCCACACCAGCCAGTGCTCTGCCGGTCGTGAAGATCCCAAAGAAGAGAGGGAGAAAACCTGGGTACAAGGTAGATATGTGCTTTTTCACACTTCTTCTCCACGTCCTGTTGGGTTTAATACACTTTCTTCTAGAATGTCTGGTGAAATGCAGGAATGGAGGCAATGTCGTGCAAGCATTGTGCAGAGCAATGCAAAAAAAAGTAAGAGAGGCTGGTTTCCCTTCTACCTGAGCTGGTGTAGAGGCAATCTTTTTTTTTTTTTGAAGTTTACAGCTATTTTAATTTGTGTTGTTTGAAAATATCTTGTCTCCCAGTGTTGTGTGAGATGGCTGCTCGCCTTCTGGGAAGAGTTTCTCATTTATCGCTTTTTTCTCCTCTCTCGCTAACAGTGATTAGAAATGAAACAAAATGAAAGGAAGAAGAAAGGAACATGGGGGAGTGGGAATAAAAGGAGAAAATAAAACTAATTTCCAAAGGAATAAAAAAGGGCCATTTTAGAATGTTTCACTTACTGAGAGAAAAGGCAGTTTTGGTTATTTGTCTGCTCACTTTGGAGGAAAATCATGCCCAGCTCCTAGTGTGACTACCAGACCTTCTTCTTCCTCTCATCCTCCAACATCCATCTTCCCTTCTCTCTTTTTTCCAGGCAAGCCCTCCTCACCACCACTCTGCATCCCATTTCCAGAATCCCCTACTCCTCCATATCACCCTGTGCAACACCTACTGCAGTAGACATCGGTACCTCAGCCCTTCATGCCTTCACCTCACCTTCTGCCTTCTCCTGTGTCTCTCCATGCTCTCTCTACTTCATCCGTACCCTCCTCTGCTATGGGGGCACATTTTGAAGTGTGTTCCAGTGTGTGCTGAAAACAGACCTTGCGTGGCTAAGAAACAGTTCCAGCAGCAGCTTCCCATTTCTTCTGAAAAGCCCTAACTTTGGTGACGTGAATGACATAAAAGCAGCAACCAAGCAGAGCCAACCTGGCAGCAGGGTCAACTGTCCCTCTTGGGGTTACCGCAGAATTTTGTAGTGGGAGTCCAAAATATACCTCTGTGTCCAAGCTAAGACAGGGGTAAATACTGTAGCGTTTTGTAAAACGTGTGATATGGAAATAGTTATTATTTTTCACTTCAGTATTAGGTTTCTGGGACAGAAACATCTCAATTGTTTTGAGTACTTGAGGTACTTGTTACTACATATTTATTATTTGTTATATTTATTTTACTTTATTAATTACAAGTAACAAATTATAATCAGTAAAGCTTGGTCACTTCTAGGCTCTTTAGATCAAAACCATCCAAGTCTGGGATAATAATACCTTGGAGATATGATAAAATTGAGTCCCTGAGATGATTAAGTGCTTTGCCAAATACTACAATGACCTTGTATGCAGAGTTTCAGCAGACCCCATCCTTTCTGCCCCTGCTTGTCTTGCTGACTCATGTTTCTTACTCCTGCATCTACATTTGATTTATAATCAGACAAAAAATAATGCTGGGGAGTATGTTCTGTTCCACCCAAAATGCACCCATGCACCCATGAAAAAGCCTTTCAGCAACCACCACATATTTGTACGCAGGAAAAGGCAAAAGAGGAACTTAAATTTCTTAAAACGCTGCAGTGACATTGCACGCTTCAGACCTAGGTGGCTGAGCAGTCGATTGCTGTTGCCCCCTCCTCTTCCAAAGGGAAGCTCTTCCCCCTGCCGGGTGCCACACACATCTGTCCGTCCCCAGGGACTCAGTGGGGAGGCGATGGCATCCCTCCTTCAGCAGTGAACCTGGAATGATCTTATTTCTCAGTCAGTGATGGCAAGTAAAAAGCTGTCCCTTTATAACTGATGGCTTAAGTTTCTGGAGCTGACACTCGTCAGCTGTAGCATCCGTGGCATCAGGCCTGGTGCTGTTTATTTGCACTACGGGATTCGTGCACCAAAGTGATGTTTTCTGTGAGGCGCCTTTGTATGCCGTGTGCTCAGCTGAAGCAAACCCCTCTCCATCAAAAACACTTCCCCAGCACGAGTCAAAGATTACATTTTTTGATGGGGAACTCTAGCTTGATTTAATTAGCTCGCTAATTGTATGACTTTCAGATACCATGAGATTTAAACGCATTTGAAAAAATGACTCCCTGCCCAAATGGCAGATGACCAAATTCTTTATAGCAACCAGATAGCTGAATTATTACAGAACAGATGGAAAAATACTTCTGAATTTTCAGCAAACTAGGAATTTACAGCCTAGGTTTAAATTTATTTTGACCGAGATGTGAATAACAGACATTTTTAATCACATGCTCTTTATAGCCAGATGACCCATTGCCTGTTTTCATTGATATTAAGCAAATATCTGTGTCTTCCTAAAATGACATTTCACCACAGTTCACCACCAAGCAAAGTCCTTTTCCTCACTATCCTGTTTATTTTTTTCACAGCTTTGGTTGTAAAATTTCATCAGCTGTTTTTCCAAAAACTGTTTTGTACCTGATGCAGAGCTATTTGCCACAAAATATTACATTTCCCCTAAATGCAGTACTCTTTCTGACTGTTTAAATCTCTAGGAAAAGTCCTATTCTGGCAGCCAAGGGGGAAGGTTGGTAGATGTATCGGTTTTATTTCTCTGGCTGTTAAGTGAGGGGCGGCCCCGAAGAACTGCCTAGAAAACCAGTACGAGGGTGAATCGCGGGGGAATTTGCAGTGTTAGGGGGCATCGGAGCAACACGGATGGGGGGCAGCGCTGCAGCAAAGACCACCACATCCCTCCCAGAGGGCAACAAAGCAATGGCCCCTTCCAAATAGCCAGAGGGCAGTTTGTCCCCCACCTTGGGCCACCACAGCAGCTCCCAGCTGGGGAGGTGGCCCCAGCCTAGGGCAAGCAGTTGTCCGGGACCTTGCAAGATCCTGCCAGGTAGATTGGGGGTGTGGAGTGACAATTTCCATTACAGGGCATAGGTTCTCCTTCTGCCCTGGAAGTGACTATTAATGATGACAAATATGCAGTCAGGATTTGGACACACTGGGATCGAGGTTGCAGAGTCAACCCTCAAGTTCCCTGATTATTCACCTGTCCTGTGATATACAGCCTTGGATTTCAAGGTTGCATAAACTCCTCTTAATGTTACTTGCCTCATTCACTGCAAAACGCTTAGGGGATGTAGGAGGCTGCATGCAGACTCCCCTGCATCATTTGCCGTGTGGAAGAAAGGTGTTGCATGACACAAAAAGAAGAAGTGGGAAAGACCTTGGACTATGTTCTGCCTTTGCCAGCACAGTGTTGATCCCTCTCTGCTCCTGTGACCGAGCTGAGCCCTGACTTGCTTTGTGTGGAGCCTCCTCACCCGCAGCCCAACGCACAGAGAGTGCGAGATATAGACAAGGACCCCAAAACATGTACTTAGAAGCTCTGGGCTTCCCTGGTGCAGGTTTAACTGCACCTTTCTGCCAGCAATTGGAAGACCACATGGCAGAACCGGGCTGGCCCAGGCACTCACCTTGGTGCACATCTGTGTGCACATCTGCAGGGGCTGGAAGTGATTTCCTGTCCAGCAGCAAAAGCCCTTGTGGTCAGGCCCATGGGGATGTGGTAAATCCCAGCCTTTTCTAGCAAATGTTTTGTCAGAACAAGGGAGAACCAGTACGGAGAAATTAGGAGCCATAAAGGTGAGGGCCTGTGGTGGTTTAACAAAAGTACAAGGAAAGTTTGCATCTTGGTTCGTCTTGTTTCTTTCCTGTGTATTTTATTATACAAGCTGGCTGAGAACTTGTTCAGAAGAAAGAAAAACCTATCTGGGAAATGTTCTTCCCTCTCACTTTTTTGGTGTGGGATGATGGAAATATGAGCTAGATGAATCCTGACTTCTCCGAAGGGGAGTGCAGATCGTAACAGAAACTCCAGGACTCAGCAGGGTCCTCTGCAGCTGCCATATACTCAGGCAAGCCTGCAGCCAGCATCAGTGTCACAAAAGCCCATGTTTTTTCTGCATCTGATGCACTGTGGCTTTGGCAAAGTAGACACACTTATTTTCTTCCCTAAACCTCTGATCATCGTTCTCTGATCTCTTTTCCATGGTAGAAGGTCCATAAGAGCAGGGGATTGGTTGTACATCTTGTTTTAAAGCAACTATTGCCTTTTATATCTCACACTGTGCATATTAAAACTTTTGCCATTTGATATTCAAAAGCTGATTTGAATGCCTTACTGTGAGGATTTCCCAAAGTGCTCTGACAGATCTGCTCTGTCTCTTTTTCTGTCTTTCTCTCTTCAGCACTTTTTTTTCTCTTCTATGCATATGTGCTCTCTACTGCCAAGCTCTCAGTCAGTCAGCTGGTCGGTCGAGTTGGCTTTTTGATAGAGAAGAATCAGTCCAAGAAAAGATATCTTTAAATTTAATACTTGGCGATCTATGCTTAGTGATATTCAGGGGCTACTCAGGGTTTCAGTGTCCAGGGGGTATTTAAGCCGTGTTTGCTAGTGTATTGTCTCATCTAATCAGGCATTTTGATCTAATGAAGGCACTTTCTTTGCTACCCCTAATAAAATGGCATTTATCTGTATCCAGAGGCTGTAGAGCACATACTGTTCCAATTAAGTTTGCAGTAAGCTGTTTGCTAAAACAACAAACTGCCAAGAAGGGGCTTCCAAGCTAGAGAATTTACACAAGTGTTGCCCTCTGTTTATTTGCTCTTGAATAATCCTGCCTGGGCCTCCAAGAGCCAGGGAACAGGTGGAGAAAGAGGTCTACCAGGCAGCGTTCCACGCCCCCCTCCACTGGGCTGATGGTGGTGGTGGGGCAGATCACACTGAGGTGTTGCAGGAGGCTCAAAGGATGGAGAGAATTTAGCTCACCCCGATGGAGGGGAAGTGGTGGCACCATGTGGAGGTTGCTCCTGGTACTTCTGAGACAGGTGGAATACAGCCCCTGCCCCAGGCAGAAGACACAGCCCTGCAGGGGATGGTGCCTGGATGAGGAGCCAGCTCTTACCTCCATCTGGCCTCATTGTGCCCGTCTTTACACGGAGGCTGCTCTGAGGAAAACTCTAGGTTGTGTAAAGGAACAAATTCAGGAAGGGCTTGATGGAGAACTGGCAGGCATAAAAGGTGGCCTTTTTGTTTGTTTTGATGGGTACCAGCCCAGCACAGACTACTGTGCTACTGAAAGCAAGAGAGACCCTGAATTCTCTCTTAGTGAGGCCCTTGCTGGGGTAAGTCAGTAACGGGAATGATCCAAACTCCCAAAGATTTAATGATGAAAAATTTACTTGGATAGCACTAAGTCCAACAGCCCTCCCTCTCCCTTCCCCAGCTTTCTGTTTTTACTGTTACACAGAAACAGTGACCATTATTTTAGACAGTTGTAATCATAGTCATGCACAACATGACTCCTTATCCAAAATGACTTCTACTCTCCACCAGGACTTGCTCAAGGTTTGGTTTGTCGGTGGTGATCTGGCTTGATTTTTACTGAAAACATACTTTGGATGTTATTTCCAGCTTGAGCGTAAGCTCTGAGAGAAGCAATACTCCGCAAATTTAACAGGGCTAAAAATTCCTTTTCATTCTTATGCCTGTCACTTATAGCATTTTTTCCTTTGGCCACTTAAAGACAACAACAACAAAAAACCCCACCTGCCAGAAGAACACCTCGGTGTAACATATGTAAATATATAAACCAGCCAGCTGCGTACTTGTCTCTCTGCTTTCCCCCTGCTTCCCTTCATAGCAAAAAGAAAAGCGAGAGTGGTACCTTCAGGTCACATCCATCAGGTCAGCCCTTCATAATTATGAGGACCTGATCATCACTTGACTGGTAAGACATTACCAGGTGCCAGTAGCGTAAAGTCATAGTGATATTGCACCGTAAATTCCCATCGTGTTTCACTTCTCCAAGCCAGGATGCAGGTCACAGGGATTACTGGGTGCAACAGTGCAGCAGTTTGTATTTACTACCTGGTAATAACACACTGCGGACCACGGTCTGACCTTATTTACATAGGAGTCAGCCCAAAGTGCCTCTTGGTGCCACTGGATTTAGACAAAATTTACACCCCTGTAACCAAGAGCAGAATTTAGCCCTAAATTATGATGTAGTTAAAAACCCCGTGTTTCTGAGTTGCGGAGAATTGTTTACACCCACATGAAATGTGTCGTAAAATGCCATTGCACTGATTTGGTAGAGTGTTAGACCCAATTTGCTCAGGTGTAAATAACTACCCGGTGGGTGGCATAATATTTGCATCCTGTAACTTAAGGCATTGCTGTCGGCTGCAAATCAGTCAGGCATCAGGCTTCAGTATCCTCCCGGGAGCAGAAAGGATGCTCCGGCCTGGAGAAAATGATGTAAGAGCAGATTGCTAATGAGCGGGAGTTCATGGGGAGTGACATACACAGAAAAAAATTGGAATACCTTGTGCGTACTTTCATTACCCAACCGGTTATTTTTTGCAGCTGAAATCTCGTGTCCTGATGACTCCCTTAGCCATCTCTCCGCCGAGAAGCACACCAGAGCCGGATATTAGTTCAATCCCCCAGGATGCTGCGACGATACCCAACTCGGTCACCCCACAGGCTCTCACAGGTACCCACCCTCAAGTGCTGCTTGGCCAAGGGGTGAGCAGGAATCATGGGCTGACAGCCAGATGCTGTGCTTTCCACAACAGGCAGAGCTCATGAAAAGGGGACGTTTGCAGATTAGACTGGTGACCCATGACAAAGAACAGAGATGCCCTGCAAGACTATATTTTGACCTCCATGTGTCAAGTTTAGTGGAGATGTCAGATCCATTCCTCTTGGAATGTGGACATCAACATCCCATGTATGCTACCGTTTTATACCTGGCACCCCATCAAATGTGTTGCAATGACCAGACTAAACCCCGGTGTGAACATGAAGCATCTGTTACAGCTGTGGGGAGAAGGACGGAGGAGCCATGGTCTGGACGTACGCAGGGTCACCAGCACAAAAACCCCAATTTCTTATCACAGCAGTGGACCTGGTCATTTCTGACTGTAGTCAGGGAAAACACAGCCTTGTCCTTTTTTTGCTTATATTACCAGAAGTAACATAGGTCAATGCTTTTAAACTGATGTAAATGAGAAGAAAATCAACAAGACAGTTGATTTACCCAGAGGTTTCAACATAGAAATGGATTAGATAACATTAGAATCTAAACACAACACATAAATCCCATTATTTCTTAGCTGGGATGCACAGAGGAGAAGTTTTCCATCTGCTCTGGTAGCAGAATGATACTAAATGTAGTGATGATGACAATAATAATATATTTTATTCTTATTTACCCCTTCACATGCGACGACTGCAAAGCACTTGGCAAACATCAGCTGAGTGGCGTTTCATAGTGCTGCCCTGAGAGCTGTGCCCGGTGCTGCTTTTGGAGGGGGACAGGGAGGCACACTCCACCAGCCCTGCCACATGGCCAAGGTGGACACAGAGGCTCCATGGGTCATTTCGGGCTCTGTGGATGCAGCACCCCGCACCTCCAGCTGCCGATCCCTGTGCTGCCAGCACCTGCGCTCCCAGCGGTGCATGGAGGCTCCCACCAGTGCAGGGTTTGCAGGAAGTGGAGGCAGGCTCAAGCCAAATTCTACCTCCCTGTCTGCACTAAAAGGATCATTGGGGCCTTGGCTCCCCGATGAGGGACCCAGCACCCTGCCTTGCAGGCTGCAGAGTCCCTCCCGTGGCTCAGCCCCAGACAAAACCAGTGGCTTATCACGGCAGAAGCCGCATCCTGCAGATTCGGCAAGGTTTGGCACGGTGGTACCCAGGGAAAGCTGCACCCTGACAGCCGCCTACAATTCATGCATGCTGCTGCTGTCTTTCAGTGTGTTATCCCTTTGTTTGTTTGGCATTTGGAAGGTGTAAAGTGCTATGTAATGATAAGTATGATTGTTATTATCCTCCTGTTTACCCAGGATATACTGCTTGGGCCCCTTCTGCTGTTCAGTGAGAGATGGGGTAGCAGAGTGCGCTGTGACAGTCGCACTAGATTTTCATTACGGTGATGCAAACTGTAAATTATTTCCAACTTTACACAGCTGTCATCATGTCCTCCACTTCGCTTGATGTGTTTTTTTTGTCACATATCTGATTTCTGTCAGAGGATAATGTTATATTGTCTGAGAGATGACAGCTCGAGCACACTCAGCCAGCTATTATAATACGTCTCACTTTAGCCTGACTTTAGGCTGTGTCTTAGTCGCCCCTAGTTACCACAACATTATCTCCGCTTCCTCAGAGATGCACTTAGTCTCAGCCAAGCTTAAAATAAGTTCATGCTAGCAAGAGGGGCACAACGATTTTTTTGGCTATTGCTGGCAGGCCTGACGGCGTGTAGAAAAACTGCCTTTTCAGGCAACAGCGTATGAGAGGAGACAGGCAGGGCTTGCTGCGGAGTGGCGGGGGCATCCATCCCTCGCACAGCGCCTGCGCAGCACAGTCGTGCGGCTGCGGTCCCAAACAGGGATTTAGCACTGGACATGAAATACTGTTTCCCTCCAGGCAATGGAGTTTCCAGGGTGCAGGGTTGGACATGGGGGTCAGGAAGCTCCCAAAGACCAGAGTCCGTGCCACCGCTCTGCGCAGCTCAGTGCCACGTGACCCTCCAGAAATTACAGCTGCGTTAAGCTCAGAAGCAGCAAGGAGCCAAAGTCTCCCAAAACCCAGCTCAGAGCAGTGCTTCTCAAAGGGCTTCTCAATGAACCAGTCTAAAGATGCATAGAGGAAAAAAATAAACAGACAAAGCCAACCTTAGGCTGGAGTATACCCACTGCTGTAAGGTCACCCCTGCACTCCCTGGGCATTTTTTCTGGTCACCAGGGGTGGGTGACCTTCACAGATGAGGCAGTCTGCAAGAGAGCAGACCCCAGGCACACACAGGGGAACTTCCATGAGCTGCTTGAGTTGGATGGAGCTTGTCCTCACCGCTGACATGGAGCAAAGACCCAAACTTGACTCACCACACTTAGGCAATGGGTGATTGGTGTAGGGAAGCCTGGCCCTGCCACTGCAAATGGCAGCCATTCACCTGTGAATGGAAGAAATAAATGGAAATGTATAAAGCTAGCATTTGTTAGGACACTCTCAGGGCCATTTTGTAATAACCTTCTTGGGATTTTGTGTCTACAGTCTGCATTTACGTCAACAAACAAGCGAACCTGGGGCCGTACCTCGACAGAAAAAAAGTGCAGCAGCTGCCAGAGCACTTTGGTCCGGAGAGACCGTCGGCAGCCCTGCAGCTGGCCGTGCAGGCCTGCATCGACTGCGCGCTCCAGCAAAAGGCAGTCTTCTCGCTCATCAAGCAGGGCTATGGAGGCGAGATGGTGTCAGGTAAAGCATTTTTGTAAGGGGTTTGTGGCCAGTTGGGAAGCGCTTGAAATCTTAACCTGATCATAGAATCGTAGAATCACAGAATGTTTAGAGTCAGAAGGGACCTTAAAGATCATCTATTTCCAACCCCCCTGCCATGGGCAAGGACACCTCCCACTAGACCTGGTTGCTCAAAGCCCCATCCAACCTGGCCTTGAACACTTCCAGGGATGGGGTATCCACAACTTCCCTGGGCAACCTGTTCCAGCGTCTCACCACTCTCATAGTGAAACATTTCTTCCTAATATCTAATCTAAATCTTCCCTCTTCCAGTTTGAAGCCATTACCCCTCGTCCTGTCACTACATGCTCTTGTGAAAAGTCCCTCTCCAGCTTCCTTGTGGGCCCCCTTCAGATGCTGGAAGGCTGCTATAAGGTGTCCTCGAAGCCTTCTCTTCTCCAGGCTGAACAACCCCAACTCTCTCAGCCTGTCTTCACAGCAGAGGTGTGCCGGCCCTCTGATCATCTCTGTGGCCCTCCTCTGGACTTGCTGATCCCTAATCCTGCCTGTCCTAGCTGTCCTGTTCACATCAGCAGGTTGGCAACCAGCTTTGAACATCACTTACGTCTTTGTAAAATGAGCTGCTGCAGGAATTGCCTTGGTTTCAGATGAAAGCATATTGGTAAAGAGCATGGCAGCAGTGATTCAGGGGACGAATAGGTCTTGCTCCGGAGTCCTGCGCTTACCACTTTCTGAAACACCCCTGGGGCCAGGTCTGTCAGCTGAGTTTTTCACGCGGCCATACAAGGATGAGCAGCGTTGCAAGCTCACTTCACGCCGCATCTTGCCACCACATGTTGCTCTAAAGGAAAACTTGCACAGAGTTCAGCTGATGATGTGTCCTCTGCTTGCAGTTCATGAGCCAAATCTGCTCTCAGCTGAAGGAATTAGGAATTGCAAAAGTCCCGTGGCAATTCCTCAAACAGCAGGACTATACAAATATATCAGTGAGAATCAGAGATCAGAAGGAACTTCCCAGGACCTTCTCATCTCCTCGCAGTGACACTTCTCGCTGTGTCCTGATGAGTCTCCTGTGTCCCACGCTGAATCCCCTGCCCTGGCTCTCAGACTGAACATGAACTTTTCTTTTAATCACAGCAAGAGTTTTGTGTCACAACATTGTCTCGACTCATGGGGATGCAGTGGGAAAGAAACAAAGATGGGAGTATGGGAATGAAGCTTTCCAATGAGCTGCTGCTGTTGAATCAGGCATGAACACGAAGCCAAGGGCTGCAAGTCCAATCAGTTTTGCAGGGACCACAGGGGCTCAGCTATGCCATTGGGACCCTATTGTGTGGGAGCCCAGGCTCTGGCCCATTGCGCAGCGTATAAATCCTGCTTCCTCCCTCTCCTCTAGTTTAATCACAGGTGTGCCTTCCCTAAGGGACATCAGAAATACTCCAAGAATGATCCAGATTTTTTCACAGAAACATGAGACTGAAGAAATTTAGTGCAAAGTTTAATTTTTGCCTGATTCTGTGCTGCATATATGATTTTCATTAAAATCAGAAGAGTCATGTTGTGCACCAAGCCTGCCAAAGCCCCTGGTCTCACTTCCTCTGAGCTGGCTCTGCTTCAGGCAACTGAGCTACAAGCACCTGGTCAACATTGCTCCCAAATTCATGCCTCTTCTAATCGTCAAGGAGAGGTGAATGGCCTCCTAGTCACATTGTGGCTCTGAGATTGCAGCTCACTTCCCAGCCCAACAGTGCAGACAGTTTTTTGTCATGGGCTTTCCAGTCTTCCCATGGCTCGGCTCACAGATGCTCAACCAGATGTAGAGCATGATCCCTTAGAGCAGATCAGGCCAGCAAGAAATCTCTGAAGTTATCCCAAAGATTATAAGCCTAAGATTGCAATTTATACTCATCAGTAGTGACTGGGGGCTGTAGGACTGAACTTCAGGTAGTGGAGTTCAAGCAGCCGTATCATGTATTCCTCCCTGCAAACCTGCTGACACCTGAATGTGTCCTGCTACAATTGATCTCGGTGAGTCTGTTGTGACCTCTCCACCTCTCTCATGGCTGGGACCTCTGCCCTTTTTGATTCTTGGCTAAATATACTCCCTGAGAGCTTTGTCCAGGAATTTTAATTGCTCTGCTCTCACCCTTGAGTTCAATCTGAGATGTATTTCTAGAAAGCAGTCCTCATCCTGCTGGGCTGAAATATGCAGTTTCTTTCAGGTCGTCTCTGCATTTCACTAATGGCTGGATTAGTGAAAGAAGTGCAAGTGTCTTCCCACAGCCCCATGTAGCAGAGATGGTGATGGCTGCAGTGCCACAGGGAAACCTTCTGTTCCCTGAACATCACTGGGGCTGCCTGCGCATCTCATCAAATGTGAATTCACCCTTCTCGAGCCTGGATGACCAGAATAGTGCCCATCAGTCCAGATCAGGTTTCACCAGTACTTTATATAGCAGAATTGACACTCCCTTATCTCTCCTGGAAATGCTTTGTTCAATATCTCCTTGAAATATATCTAGATTTTTCATTGCTATGTCACCTTGGTGGCTCATGGGCATTTGGTGAGCCTATCTCATCATTTCTCATCCCATCCGGTCATGTTGGGCCTCTTCAAAAAAAATTATGTATTGCCGTGTACTTTCTAGTATTTTTTTTTTACCCATTTTTATTATTGCAGAGCTCAAGATCATCCAATCCTTTCTGTGCTATTTCCCAGTCCCCTGCTCCATTGATAATGCCTTCTAGCTTAAAGCATCAACAACATCTTTTTGTGCCAACACAGACCACTGCCAGTTCCTCTCCAGTGCTTGGGGTCTTGTGCCGGCAGAGCCTGTTGTCTCCTGACCCGCCTTTCATATGCGATCATTTCCAGTTTAACAAAAGATTTCTCATATGTTATTGAATTCTGAATAGACCACAATTGCCATCCTTTCCTTGCCCTTAAGTGCAACTACATCAGTAAATAAAGATCCACGGTGCAGCTGGTAGTCCTCTCTTCAGTACATCCCTGGTACCTTTTATTCATTCGCAGCCATGTCTTTAATTCTTGTCTCCCCATTACCTTTTAAAACCTTGGGTATTGCTGAAGTCAGCCTAATAGCCCATCATTGGCAGATCACTTTCTTTCCCCTTCCCTAGACCAGGGTATCATAATTGCCTCCTTCCAATCATACTATACAGTTTTCAGTTGGATGCCTGTATTAGAAATCCTTGCACTGCTGGCCATGCCAGTCGGTGTCTTTCAGCGCTCCCGGGGGAAGGTGATCTGGGTCACACAAACTCAGCTCCTTAAGCTTCTCCAGTTTGTTTTGTACTTCAGGTGGGGTAATTATGCAAAATATTTTAAAGACATACAAACAAATACTCGTGTGAAATCTTTTCCGCTGCTCTCATTCTTCCTCCTGCCCTGCATCCCCAGGTACTGAATTGCTCCTGCTTGCTTTACAGTTTCAGCTTCTTTTGAGGGGAAGCAGCATCTCTTGAGCCTGCTGGTAGTGAACAGCATCGGGTATGTCCTGCGCTTTCTGAAGAAGCTCTGCCGCAGCCTCCTGTGTGACAATCTCTTCAGCAACCAGCCTTTCCAGCAGTACAACGCTGTGTCGGAAAGCCCAGAGGTGTATGAAAACAGGCAGATGGAGGCAGGTAGGCTGCTTGATCAACTTGGGCTCCAGATTCATTAGGTCTGAAGAAATAACTGTCTTGTTTTGGTCCTGTACTGTATATGCCAGAGAACTGCAGGTCCTGGTGGGACCTTTCCAGAAGGAGGGAGAGGGCTGATTTGCAATACCTTTTCCAGTGGCTACAGAGGAGGCTTTCAGGTGAAAACCACTGTGTTGAGGAGCCCCAGCAGTGACAGGGATAATTTTTGAATATTTGATATCTCTTTGTTTCTTTTATCTCTTTTCCTAAGGAAACAAGGCTTGTGTGGTCCTGTTGTCCTTGTTTCTATCAATTCTCTCCCATAACTTTTGGCCTCCTCAATCATACTTGTTCCTGGGGAAGAAGCCTCAAAGGCATCAAGTTCCTTCAAGTTTCAGGCAGGTGCGAAGGTAGTGGGGAAGTTGGTCCCTTCATCAAACTCATCCACCATATTAGGCACCGAAGGATCCCCACCAACTACCAAGCCTCCTCTGCCTGCAGACCTGATGCTGAGTGGTCTTGGGGACTGACCACCACAACCAGGTCTTGCCTGTCCCTGTTCCCCAGGCCCTTCTGCTTGTGCACTGCCTTGGCTCGTTGGCTGCAGTGAGAGGTGGGAGGCCAGGTGACAACAGGGACCCTAACCATCACTTTGGGGTCACCTTGTCGTGAACAGGAAACTACTGCCATCACTGGTATGCTCTGACCCAGCACTGCCCCAGCGCTTTGTTCCCTGTGCGCTTCCCGCTTGCATCCTGCTTGTTTTAAGGATCACCTGCAAAGCAGCATGGTCTACCTCTGCCCGAGGGGACCTCTTACCAGGTGAGGGGAGAAAGTTGCTCACCCCAGTGCAGTTTTGGGTCAGTGCCATTAGTATAAATCCAAGGTAACATTACTAGCTGTAGCGCACTCAGCCTGGATCCCAGTCTGTCATCTCCACCCGTGAATGTAAACCTAAATGGGAATTGTGACTGCTAAGGGTTTTGCTTTGCTACTTGCAGGAGCATTTCTGCTAGCTTAAAATGCCTGTGCGCACCAGCAAGGTCCCTGTCTTAGTGCTTGACCATGTGGGGTGAAGCCTGGAGGGGCCGTGGCACAGGGCAGATGAACCCAAGGACAGTGGTGGTCCAGAAAGGCACCAGACTCCCAGGTGGGCAGCGTGCCTGGGCTTCCTTTTTGCCCACATCCCAGTGTACTGGGACGGGGCGCTGGCCCTGCGCAGCCCCTGTGGAAGTGGGACACGCCTGCAGTCCTCATCTGTGATCAGTGGCTGGAAAGCTGCCCTGGGGCCCTGCTACAGACATCGTAAGAGTCAGAAAAAAAGAAAGATGCAAAGTTATGGCCCTGAACCTCCACTTCACCTGCAGGCTTCCTCCTGACTTAAATTATTTTTCCTTCTCTTTTATTAACAACACTGTGGGTGTTTGGGGAGCACACTGTCTCTCACGCATTCAGTTTAATGGTAGCTACCTGCTGGCAGCTGAGAGAAAGGTATTTTTGTGTCCACAATTATGACCCACAAATCACTTGTTTGCCAGGAAGACCCTAAGTATGTGCTTCCCACTCCAAAGCTGGGAACGGGCTGTGCACACAGCGCAGAAATCGCCTTTTTGTGCAAAGAAATCCATCTGCTATTTATACATAGGGGAGGAAAGACAGAAACCCAGAATGAAATGCAATATTTTTTTTCCTCTGGACTAGGACATTTGCAGCAACCTGAATGTTTCTGAGAGGTCAAGGAATTTCTGTAGCACTGAGTGAGTGCAGCCCAGGAGACCTGGCATTTGCTTTTGCATTTGCATTTTAATTTGCATGTACATTTGCATTTACTTTTGCTCGGCAAGGCTGTATGTGATGGAAGGCAACTCCACAATCGGAGCTTTTACAGTGGCTGTTACACTCTGAGCATCTCCCTCCCCACATAATTTCGATGCAGATGTCCCTGACACCGTTCCCACTGACTCTGCCCAGCCACTGAGGAAGTGTCAAAATATTATTTTTGCACAAGACCGAGCAGGAGACATGGATGTAGGGAAGGCTTCTCTTCCCTGGCTCTCCCACTGCTTAGGGGCAATTAATAACCCCCCTGGAGGCAGCATGGGCTGGGCAGCCTGAGCTGGTCTGTGCTAGTGCTGGCCTGGGCTCTCCTCCCTTCCACCTGGAAGTGGGATACGGGAAGAGGCAGTGGCTCTTGGGGCTTTTCTATCTCCATCACCAGCAGCACTGTGGTACAGTGGGGAATGCAAGCTGCAAAAGAGCTGAGGGCAGAGGTTATGCATGGGGTTAAAACTACCCCACCAGACTCCAGATTTTCACCCCGGGGTCTGATAGCCACTGGTACTAGGGAGAGAGCTGTAGTGTGGGTCAACATGACTTGCAGAGATTTGGGTGCTTCCCGGTTGAAGTGGGGACACTGGTCCCATAGTAAGAGAGGCTGTGATGAGCAGTGCCATTTCCAGAGCAGCCTGGTGTTGAGGCAGATCTCTGAGCTGGCAGCTCTCAAACGGGACTCTCCTTCCACCAAGGATTAACAGAAATGTGGTGAGACAGGATTTGAGGACACTTTCAGCACTCTGGTGACCACTAACTTGATGTACCAAATTTGGTGAACGCGGGTTGCTCTGCCAAAGCCTGTCCATGGGCCTGGGTGTGGCTGGGGATGAGCTCAGCAGCTTCACCAGCTAACCGTTTCTCTGCATCACTGCAGGCTCCAGGATGAAAGTAGGAGATCTGGTGCCTGGTTTCAGTTGCAGCCAGGTAGTGTTTTGGAAAACCCACCTACACAGAATCATTGAATGGTTTAGGTTGGAAGGGACCTTAAAGATCATCTAGTCCCAACACCCCAACTCTCTCAGCCTGTCTTCCTAAGAGAAGGTGCTCTAACCCTCTGATCATCTTCATGGCCCTACTCTGGACCCACTCCAACAGGTCCATGTTCTTATGTTGGGGGCTCCAGAGCTGGACACAGTATGCCAGGTGGGGTCTCACAAGAGCAGAGTAGAGGGGCAGAATCCCCTCCCTCGACCTGCTGGCCACGCTTCTTTTGTTGCAGCCCAGGGTATGGTTTGCCTTCTGGGCTGCAAGTGCACATTGCCAGCTCATGTCAAGCTTCTCATCCACCCACACCCTCAAGTCCCTCTCCTCAGGGCTGCTCTCAATCCATTTTCCACCCATCCTGTATTTGCATGGGATTGCCCCAACCTATGTGCAGGACCTTGCACTTGGCCTTGTTGAACTCCATGATTTTCCCACAGGCCCACCCCTCAAGCTTGTCCAGGTCCCTCTGGATGGCATCGTTTCCCTCCAGCCTACCAACTGCTCCACACAGCTTGGTGTTGTCAGCAAACTTGCTGAGGGTGCACTCAATCCTAACATCCATGTCACCAACAAAGATGTTAAATAGTACCAGACCCGACAAGATTGCTGCTCAGCCCCAGAGCGCACAGGAAGATGTGGAAGGAGAAATTAACTCTGCCACATGAAGCCCATGAAATGGGGAATTTTGGAGAGGAAAAGCTGCCTCTTCTCCAGGGCAACTTGCGTCCAGCTCAGGAGCTGTCTGTGTGCGGCTGTGTGGCAGAGGAACCAGAGTGATGGCCTCACGCCCTTCATGCTGTGCTCAGCCAAAGCCAGGCAGATACATAATATTCCTGCTCACCACATCAGGCTGTATTCAGCAGCTCCATTGGCACCAGTAGAATAACTCCAGTTTTGGGGCTTGAGCCACCGAGTTTATGTTTAATGCTGCATTGCCTAAATCTCCTTCTATCACCCTGGGAGCCAACATTTCTCTGCAGCAAGATCAGCACACGGGGGAACCTCTGCTACACCGAACAGAGATGGGGTTTCCCTGTAGTGGCAATAACAAAGAGGACAGTAGGAGCTCTTTGCGCAGACGGATCTTCGAGGGTGCCTATTGGGATGGAGCTCACATTAGAGGAGCAGGGCCATAATAAAGCACTGCAGGAAGCCATGCAAAGCAGCCACATTTTTCATTGTTTCTGTTCTCCAGCTTGTAATCGAGATGTTCTTTCTTTTAAAGTCATGCGCTTTTCAGCCCCTGTGTACCAGTGAATTTAATACATGTATTGACTTCTGTGCAGTTACTCTTGATTTACACTGGCTGAAGTGAGAGGAGAAGCCGGCATTGTGTCCAGTCATATTAATCCACTTACACCATACAGGAGTCACCTTTTAACCTTGCTCTGAAGCACATGCCCCTAAGTCATTATTCACCTGTGCCCACAGCAAACTGCCAGACGCTAATGGCTGTGTACAGGCCAGGTGGGATTTGTTGATATATGCATATACCACTTACAGCCATGTTTTACACGTCTAAGAAGTACGCGCTCACGGGGCTGTACCCAGCACCGTCCTCTGCAATGAGCCTCGTTGACTGTGCATTACCAGCCTCCCTCACCAACCCCCAGCGGCCCCGCACAGGGAACGAGGTTCCCTCTCCAGCCCTCTCCCAATGTCAGTGGCTTCACTGCCTTATCTTGGCACACCTGGGGACAAACCCCACGGCTCTTTCTCAGCCGCCAGGGGACTTTCTGTCTCATGAGAGCAACTTGTGGGGAGCACCTGTGGGATAACTCCCAGGACTTCACCTGAGAAGTGCCTGGCTTCAGGTCTGCATTACAGCAAATCCTGGGATGTTACTTATCCCCACAGTACCTGGGTTCAAAGCACCTCTGGAGCTGCACCCAAATATTTTCCATGATAGTGGTAGTGCAGTTTGAACTAAAATGATAGCAAGATCTGGGTGAACTCTGCAGAAAATGCTGTGAAATATGCCAGTGGATACATGGATGGGAAGCCAATGGATATCCTGTGAAGTGCCTCCATCCACACTCTCTGTGTTCAAATTCATTAGTCCTCCCATGCAGAGCTAAGGGAGACCTGGGTGTAAGCATGGGAAAGGGACACTTCTGGAACACATACATACTGTCGACATGCGCCTATGCAATATTAGACTGTCATTTTTCAGAGGAAAGCGTGTTTGCTATAAAGCTTCTTGCCAAGCTGATGGTGGCCACAGAAATTGAAGTAGTTTCTTTTATGTGGGAAGCATCAAACTTGATAAGCATCTTCTTATTTCCCCTGTCAGTCAATCCTTTCTTTGTTCTTTCCGTCCTGAATCTTGGCTTTTGCTTATTTTGTGCTGTGAGACAATTGCTGTGCTTCATGCAGAGCATGGCTGCATGTAGCTGCAGCAAATCTTTCTTTATGCAAGGACACCTGTGGCCACCCTGTATCCTTGTCCTCATCAGGGAGGGGTGGCAGCAAGGTCTGTGAATAAGGTCTCCAGCCTTGCTCCTCTCCCCATGGCCAAATCAAATTTGTATGCGTAGATACCATATGGTGTTCCCTACCATTGTCCACAGGAGACAGCACCTCTTCTCACGGCAGTGGCTGGAGGTAGGGCCCCATATGGAGCAGAAGCACAGCAGGTACCCTAAGCTACATCAGTGTAGGTGGGCTCTTCCTATCCACAAGCACTTGAAAAGCTGGTGTGAAAAGTGCTATAGCAATGCGCTCTAAGAGCGTGACTAGTATGCAAGACACTAGGCTGGGAGCTGGATTTTGTCAGAGACTTTCCCACTGATTGTGTGGGTAAGTCACCCTTCCCTGCTGTGCCTTTATTTGAGCATCTGTCCAAGAAGGGCAATAATTCTTGCCACCATGTGCAAAGCCCTTCTAAACCAGCTAGGAAAAAAAAAAGAATAACGTGATAGAAAGCTCCGTATTATTACAATCAATATTTTCTGTTCCAAGCACCAAATAAGCAGCAGCTCAGAAATTTCAAGCCCTGAGAGGGCAAGAAAAATGTTGTCTTTCCTCTTTCTAGTATCATGGCTTGTTTTATCTTGTCTTGTTGCATGCTACTAGGAACAGTGCTCCTGGCTTCTCAGCACACTCAGAATAAACGGCTTTTATGGCTATCAATAGCTTCGGCTCTCTTCAGCATTTAATTACCTGCAAAGGCCATTTATTGCCTCATATATTCTTCTACCATGCACATTATCCTTTAAACAATAAATAAAATATTAAGGTCACTCTTAAAGAGGGAGCAGAGGAACTGCACAAGCCATCCAGCCACAGCAAAGTCTAACATAAAAAGTTTGTCTGGTCTTCGGGGCATTTGAATTGACGGCAGAGCCTGCAGTAGAGCAGAGAAAGGGTGGGATGGCTGCAGGCATTCCTTCCTTCCATACGTGCATGAATCTGTGCATCTGTCAGCAGGCTGGGTGCCTCCTCCCTCTCCAGACCCAACCCAGCTGGCCCCAGGGCAGAGCATCCCACTAAGGACCCCTCCCTGCAGCTGGAGCATGGTCCCCAGGACTGGCGTCCTGAAATGAGGTGTCCAGGATGGTAACTGCAGCAGAGCAGAAAGAGAGGCAACTGCAGCTGGAGCTGCATGCCGTCGTTCAGAATCCTGGGGAAGGACAGGACCAGTTTAGGATGGTGGAAGATGTAGCAAGTAAGAGCAAGAGGGTGAAAGAAAAAAGACAGTCAGGCAATGCTCCTGTGGAGGGGTTTAATGAGAGTGGTAGTAGAGACTTTAGTATTCAGGCCCCTTAAACTTAGATCAGAAGTAATGAAATGTACACTAAGGGGCAAATCCTGACAGGAAGAAAAGCAAGAGATGGATGGGAGAGATGAAGTTCACCTATGATATAATTTGTCTGTACTCTACAGAATTGGCAGAATTGGATAAACTGACTCTTCTGACCTTTATGTTGTATGATTACTCTTTGCTAACCCCCAAATGAAGAAAGAGTCCCTTTCTGTTCCTTTCAGTTTATGAAATTGTATCTCCTTGTGGATGCTAAGTAATGAAGCTATAAGCAGACACCCCTTCAGCAGCCAGACCAAGGGAAATGCTGTTTTACCTCCGTGGCCTTGAGGGGGTGCGAGAAAATCTATCTCTTTCAAAAAGCTACCATCCGGGGGGTTAGGCACTCTGCTCCCAGTGGTGGATGAGGGGAAATCCAAAGGTCTTTCTGCCCTTCAGCCAAAGATGTGCTCAGAGCCATGGCACAGGAGAGCCACTGGCAGTGCTGGAGACTGCGTGGGCTGCAGCCATGGAGGCTGCAGAGAGAGAGCTAAGCTACAAAACTGAGTTTAAAGGAGGGAAAAAAGATGCTTTATTTTCCCATGTCAAAGGGTATATGCATAAGGGAAGTGGATGAAATAATGGACGTAAATGCATGAAGCATGATGGATGAGATCATATCCACTACAGAAAAAATACCCCTGGGTATAAGCATTTAATTCAAGCTTTACATGCGCGGTCATGTGGAGGAAGCACACATGCTCCTATGGAGCCCCGATCAGGTATATCATGTGATTGTAACTCTGTTTTAGCTTGAGTTTTAGCCTTAACTTTGTTTTAACTGTTAATGACCTTTCCATAGAGCTATATGATTCCTTTAGAAGATGTCTGATGTTGGGAGTCCGGGCTTTGATTTTAAATAGCTTAAATTAATGTTGAAGCAGGAATTTCCATTCCTACACTTTTAAAATATTGATACAAACACATGCGATCCAATAAACCCATATTTTAAGTAGTCAGATCATCAAGCCACACACCGTAACTGACGATGAAAAACCTACCCCACCCTCCAAGTGCCACGTGCGTGAGCCAGCACAGCCCACCAAGATTTTTCATAGATGTGAGGGGGGAAAAAGATGATCCTCGGGATACTTACCTTGTGTCAGTTCAAGCCACATTAGATAACATCACTTGTGAGCCGCATGTGATGTGTTGGTGTAGGCCCTGGTAGCTCATGAAAGCCATGAGCAATTAGACATGTAGCTCCTTGCTGCTGGGTTGCTGTCACAGCCAGGGTAATAAAAAGAGTGGCTGTGGCAGTGGAGGGGGCTATGAGAGCTAGCAAAGCCAGCACTTACCGAGTAAAAGACAAAACAAGAAATGTTTTCGAAGAGAGATGAACACTTGCTTGTGTTCTGTGAATTTGGGTGTGAAGGCTTGAGCTTCTGGGACTGCCTGGTAGGTGGCACCTACGGCTGGGCCTGGGCTTGCACCTCCATGGGAGGAAGCAGAACCAGTTGAAAGGGGGGAAAAGGGAGTCTTGTCTTTAAGCTATTCCTGTTTGACAGGTTTCAAATCAGACTCAGATTTTTTTCAGGGGACATTACTGATTTTTGCTTGGATGTTCTTCACTTTTTCAGCTCAGTTTTTCTCCTCCCCCACGTTGCTGTCTTTTTTAGCCTTCTAGATTAAAATATTAAAAGGCTCTTCCCCCTTTATCTCTCTTTATCTGCCTTCTGTTTCTCTCTATCCTTTTCCACATCATTACGAAATAAATGGAAACCCACACATTCCACACAATTTGTTTTCCTGGAAAAGTCTTGGCCCCTGTTTAATCAACAGTGCTCCCCAGCTCCTTAGGATTTTTTTTTGTTTGCGGTAATTATACCGAGTACATCAAAGTGCCTTTCGGAAAGTAGTAGCACACTGCCTGAAGAACATTCATCTGTTGGCAAAATGAGTGCAGAGCAGGAGATTAAAGCAATTAAGAGAGTAATGGAAGCAGACTGTTGGTGATGATGTGCAGTTTGGTGTTTGTGCTGGGACAGTGCTGGCCACGGTCAGCAATGACAAAGGTAAGGGTGCAAGGCGAGGAGTTGCACCACCAGCAGCTGGGCAAGAGAAATATGCCCCCACCTCTCACTGAAAATAAGCTGCAAATGGAGGTTTGGGGAATTAGGTACTTTATGGTGTGCTTCTTCATGGAAGAGATAAGGTTGCAGAAGTGATTTAAACAAAAAGTCATCAGTGGCTTGCTAGACTTCAGCAGAGAGGCCAAAGTTAAGGAAAATGCGGTGAGGCTGGAGGTGAGTCCTGGGATGGGGTCCCGGGGCAAGCCCAGCTTCCCAGCAGCACAGCACAAGGCAGCACACCGGTGTGAAGGGAAACTGTATCTGTGGGATCATGGGGAGAAGAGGGGATAAAAAGACCTCAGAAAGGGAAATTGGTGAGTTCTTAACTGCTGGCACTGAGATCAGCCAAGGACGTCAGAAGCAGAAGAGGGAAAAGAATTTGTGCAGGGCAAGTAAGGCTCTAGGGCCCAATAGTATTTACATGGCAGAAGAAACCCCAGAAGAAATATGAGAAAGTCCAGGTGAGCTGCAGCACTGGGCAGGGAGAAACAAAGCAAAGACTTCATAAAAGATCTTAGACCTACGTATAAACACATGTGCAGGCTCATGCTTTATATGTGCTCTATCTAATTTCTGGAGGAAATTATTAGTTATTAATGGACAAACACAGCTTATTTTGCAGTTACTGCACTTTGCTCTGTTTATAACACTTCTTGTGTCTCAAATTATTTGTTTTTCACACACAAAATTGCTGTTAAATACTATAAGCAATATAACCCAGGGAGATCCATCATGGTGTTAGCAGGACAGAAATGCACCAAGTGCTTGAGCTGCAGAGAATCCCAGTATATAACACCTTGAAATTTTCAAATAACACAGTCATTTTCATATAGTCTATTCTATGTACAGCTTTTTGTGACTTTTATCAATGCTGGTTTATAAGCATACAGGGTATGTTATAAACTATCTGGATAGAAAAAGGCTCTCTAGGTACTGCTAGAAGCTGGAGACAGGAAAGATCAATTGCAGCCTCTCCCATCTCCCTCTGCCAGTGTGGAACTATTGCTGTGCTAAGACACAAAACTATACAACCCCGATAAATCTCTTTTTCATGATGTACACTTTGGTGTAACATAAAGGCAAGGTAGAAGGGAAAAGAATGGAGGAGCAGGTCTGAAATCAGGAGGAAGAGACCAAAGGAAGACTTTTTCTAGAGGCCAGAACCCTATGTCATTGAAATCCCTTTGCTTTCACTTGTGGGTATGCGATGCCTGAACAATTTGCCTACGCTGTAAACTAGGATTAAACCTCTCCATTGCAACACAAGATATTTACTCAATCATCCCCAAGCACTTAAAAAAAAAAAATAATCCTCAATGGGTTATTTATACTCATGAACACCTTTTATTATTAAATCTAATAAATTTGTCAGCAGTGAGCTTGTGAATTTACTCTACCTTTTTACTCAGTTTGGACAATAAAACTGTGTTGATCTGTTCCCAGCTGGTTTCATTCCCTGGTTCTACTGCATTAAACACAATGTGTCTGTTGTATGGACTGCAAACACTCAAGGGAAATCGTTTAAATAATGAAAAAAAATTGCTTATGCAGAAGTCCTTGTAATCAGGACAATATTGGATTTTGGAAAATTCTCTAAAAAATTCAGATTCTTGATGTTAACTGACTGGCAGTTTCTCCTTGGGGAATTCATCATTTCAGTTACTGCAAAATATTTTTTAGCAGCTAGGACACAGCAAGATGATACATGGAGGCAGTAAAGCCTCAGACTAAACCCTGGAGAATTCACTGCAGGTTTTATCTCCACAGTGTGACCATAGTTTCAGCGTTCATAATATCTACATTCACAAGTGGATGAGGCTTATTTACATTTTCCTGTTCTGACTGACTAGTACCCCCCCGTTTTCTCCCTTGTGGATGCAATTGTGTGTTCCTATAACCTGTGCAAAAGTTAACACGCAGACAGAAAAACGCAGGCGTGACAGCCCTGAACCGCTGTCGGTGGATGCCCTGGGCTGCCTGCTCATTCACTGCCTCTCTGCAGCAGCCTCAGGGATGCTGTGGCTCCTCAGGGATGCGTCTCCGTGCCACTCTGCCTTGGTGAGCAGTGAGCAGCTCGGCTCCACTGCCACAAACTAGATGTCATTCCCTGTAATGCTTTCCCTGTCCAGCCAAACCACGGCAGCCATGGGTTGGTGTGAAAAAGGTTTTCTCCTTACCCAGCTGTGCGGAGTGCAGATGCGTGCACCAGAAAGTGGTGTTGACACGGTGTAGAAATGCCTGCTAAGGGGTGACATCATATTTTCATTGTGCTGCATCTCTGGATGGGCGATAGAGTTAAAAGGAATGGGCTGGTGCTGTAATCCCAGAGTAAATCACAGCAGGCAGAGCTGGAAAGTCTTAATCCATCATAGAGAGCCCTTATCTTTAGATAGATGCATGCAGGCTCAAGCTACAAGGAAGATAAGGTCCACAGTCCGTTTCTGACTGGACAGAAAAGTGTGAGGCTGTTTGGCAGACACAGAAAAAGTTATTTTTTAATCTTTTAAGAACTGATGTTAAAACAGGAGATAGCAGTTCAGAACCAAGGCATATCTTTCACGCTGTTTAGATCTCTCTGCTCTCTCCCTCGCCAGCTTACACTAGATCAAACTGATGGTTAAACTCACCTAAGTATTTCCTTGTGCGTTTCTGCATTTGCTTTTCGTATTTCCCCACTTTTATTTTTCCTTCCATGAAGGCTGAGACGTGCTTCTATCCTCCGCAGCTGCTTGAAGCTGTGCCCTCCTGCTCCCCCCCACTGCCTCCCAGACAGGGCAAATGCCATCCTTGTGTGGGTAGCTGGAGACAAGCTCAGGAACTATAAAATACAGGCAAAGATAAAACCATACAAGAAGTCTCTCAATAGGATTTTGACGCTGTGACTGGCTCCTCTCAAAATGACTGGGAGATGAGAAAAGGTTGGCCCTGGCTGGGAGAGAGGAGAGGTCTGAGAAAGCTATGATATCATGCCGCTTAAAATATGGAGTTCACATCTGGTCAACCCATTATAGAAAATATATGATAGCACTTAAAAAGGTACAGGGAAGGGTCAGAGGGCTAAGCCTGTCACTAAACGATATGAGGAATAGGAGACAACACAAAAAAGGAAGAGCAGGAGTGGAGGAAAGAAAGAAAGAAAGAAAGAAAGAAAGAAAGAAAGAAAGAAAGAAAGAAAGAAAGAAAGAAAGAAAGAAAGAAAGAAAGGAAGGAAGGAACTATATTGACTGCGAGGAAAAGAAGGTAATGGGGAATTTAATTACAGCAAATACAAATGATCAAGAACTGCAGGTGGTGGAGTGAAAGGTTATGAAGTGACACAAAAGTATTGTCCTAGAAGGAAGGGTAGTTGTCCCAGGAAGCTACCGGTGTGTAAAAGAGGACCTCCCTGGTTTGGGGATCAGCGTCTGGCATGCTCAAAGGTGGAGTGTGGCTTGGCATCAGTGTGCCCCACAGAACCTTCACCTGGATGCAGCCACTCCATGGCTGTTCAGGACTTTGCCTGTTAACTGGGAATGGGCACCCTGGTCCCAGTTCACTGCCCTGACCTTGGGCTCTGCTGTACAAGCAGCAATGTGGGGATAAACCCAGAGAAAGGCACGGAGGTGTCAGGAAAGGGAAAGCTGGAAGAATGAAAGCGTGAGATGGATGGAAGGGGAACAGCCTGGAGATGAAACGGCTATGCAGGTCAGCAGTGCGGGAGAAGGGAAAATAGAAAAGGGAGATAGGAAATTAGCTGGCAAAATGGGAATAGAATGGTGCTGCTGGTGTGGGAAAGCAGCATTAGAACAAGGCTGAGATGGTGGGAATATGATAGAAGAAGATGAGGAAAAGGAACAAAATGTGTTTGACCTGGGAGGAGAGTAGAGAAGACAGACTAGAGCATGTCTCTGGAGTGCAGAAAGAGCTTTTACCAGTAGCAGAGATTTTAGCAGAATAAGTTTGTTAGGGGTTTTTTTTTATGATAAAGAAGAATAAGTGAGAGGTTAGATCTGCTCAGGAAAACATCGGCTAAGGATCATCTTTCCTGGGTACACACTCTTCTTCATTTCCTGCTTGAAAATGATTTTCATTTTCTTTCCTAATGCACAATGGGAAGTATAATTTTTTTTTGGTCTTTCTGGAGTGTCTCTATTCCCAGTTGCTACCAAAGGTCCACTGTGTGTGTTCTGCATTCATACATGCAGTATACATCCATGTGGCACCCTGTAGTGGCATACAGATACTGCTGAGGCAAAGGACTTAACATGTCACAGAGGTGAGAGACGAAACAAGTATTTTCCTTAATCCCAATGGAGAACTGGGGTCCAGAGATGATGCATAACCTCACCAAGGTCACTCCAGAGGTCTGCAGCAGAGTGGGAATGTGAACTGCAGGTTCTCATGCCGTTTTAATGCTCAGCTGACCCACCTTCAGGAATTTGGCTAGGAACCATAGAGGCTGCTACTTTAAAGAAACTCAGCTAAAGAAATGCGCATTTTTAAACTGGGAAAGGAGTTGTGTTTTTTTCTCTCCTCGTTTGCTGCATTTTAAGATGTGCTGGATGTAACAGCCTTGGGGTTTTCAATCCATTTGCCTGTGGACCATTCATGGAGAGGAAAACTATGTCAAAATGGCTTGAGCATCTCAGGTTGGCGAACAGTTGTAACAGAGACTACTGTGCTCAAAGCAAATGCTCGAAGCAGTTTTCTCATAAATCCTGCTTTAAAATGTTGTATACTAATTTCTCACTAGTGTGAGACTGCTTCTGCTGACTACCTAGAAAATAAAATACAGAAGTGTGACAAAATACAGACAGGCTAAGCTACAGATTTATGAAACTGTTGCGTTTTAAACCTCAATAGAGAGTTATGTTTTCTTCTATTGTCTTAGAAAACATGGTTTTCCCTAATTGGCCAATGTGGGATTAGTGTGAAAGCTGTACATTTTACAAGGCCTTTTGGGAGCTTACACAATGCAGATATTTCCATACACCTCATCCATGGAGCCCCAACTCATGCAGCTTCTCTGTGGCATAAACTAACAAGGAGCTGGAGAAATATGAACACAAAGAGCTTCCACACTCTTTTGTAGTTTTTGGACAGTGGAGTCTGTGCCTCCTGTGCCACTGTAAGGGGCTCTGGACCCTTCACATGAGGACCCTTGCCATGGTCCTCCCCTACCCTTCATGGCTACTTCTTGGAGTGGAGAAGACATCAGTCATAGGATCAAAGGACAATTCAGGTGGGAAGGGACCCCAGGAGGTCTCTGGTCCAACCCCTTGACCAAAACAGACTGAGCTAAGGGATCAGACCAGGTTGCTCAGGGCTTTGCCCTATTGGGTCTGGAAAACTTCCAGTGCCAGAGCCTGCAGAGTCTTTCTGGGCAACCTCTGCCATTGCCCCACTGTCCTCACAGTGAAAAGGTTTCTCCTTATATCCAGTCTGAATTTTTAATTTCAGTTTTTACCTGTTGTCTCCTGTTGTCCTGCCGTGCACTGCTGTGAATAGCCTAGTTCCATCTTCTTGGTGACCTCCCTATGGGTCCTGGGGGCTGCTGTTAGGTTCCTACCCCCAAGCTGCATCTTGCCCAGGCCAAACAAGCCCCATTCTCCCAGTCTCTCCTCGTAGGGCAAGTGGTCCGGGCCCCAGGCATCTTGATGGCCCTCTGCTGAACTCACTCATTTGTCCATGTCTATTTGGTATCACAAAGACCAAATCTGGATGCCTGGACAGACCCCTGCAGTACCCCACTTTTTACTAGCCTCCAGGCAACCCATTAACCACCACCCACTAAGCCTGATCACCCAACCAGTTTCTCATTCACCCCAACTGTAATGTTCTAACTTGGATGCAAGAGTATTGTAGGAGATGGTGTTGAAAGCCTTGGTAAAGTCAAGCCAAGTGGCAGCCACTGCTGTGCCTTTGCCCATAAATCCAGCTGTTTCACGATAAAAGGCAATCAGGTTGGTCAAGTGTGACTGACACTTGGTGAACCCGTAGGCACTGTCCTTCATCACCTTCAGCTTCTTCTCTGCTTCTGGGAGGGAAACACAGATGTGTTCTGCTGCTCTGAAAAATCCCTGGGGACTCTNTGCTGCTGGTGTGGGAAAGCAGCATTAGAACAAGGCTGAGATGGTGGGAATATGATAGAAGAAGATGAGGAAAAGGAACAAAATGTGTTTGACCTGGGAGGAGAGTAGAGAAGACAGACTAGAGCATGTCTCTGGAGTGCAGAAAGAGCTTTTACCAGTAGCAGAGATTTTAGCAGAATAAGTTTGTTAGGGGTTTTTTTTTATGATAAAGAAGAATAAGTGAGAGGTTAGATCTGCTCAGGAAAACATCGGCTAAGGATCATCTTTCCTGGGTACACACTCTTCTTCATTTCCTGCTTGAAAATGATTTTCATTTTCTTTCCTAATGCACAATGGGAAGTATAATTTTTTTTTGGTCTTTCTGGAGTGTCTCTATTCCCAGTTGCTACCAAAGGTCCACTGTGTGTGTTCTGCATTCATACATGCAGTATACATCCATGTGGCACCCTGTAGTGGCATACAGATACTGCTGAGGCAAAGGACTTAACATGTCACAGAGGTGAGAGACGAAACAAGTATTTTCCTTAATCCCAATGGAGAACTGGGGTCCAGAGATGATGCATAACCTCACCAAGGTCACTCCAGAGGTCTGCAGCAGAGTGGGAATGTGAACTGCAGGTTCTCATGCCGTTTTAATGCTCAGCTGACCCACCTTCAGGAATTTGGCTAGGAACCATAGAGGCTGCTACTTTAAAGAAACTCAGCTAAAGAAATGCGCATTTTTAAACTGGGAAAGGAGTTGTGTTTTTTTCTCTCCTCGTTTGCTGCATTTTAAGATGTGCTGGATGTAACAGCCTTGGGGTTTTCAATCCATTTGCCTGTGGACCATTCATGGAGAGGAAAACTATGTCAAAATGGCTTGAGCATCTCAGGTTGGCGAACAGTTGTAACAGAGACTACTGTGCTCAAAGCAAATGCTCGAAGCAGTTTTCTCATAAATCCTGCTTTAAAATGTTGTATACTAATTTCTCACTAGTGTGAGACTGCTTCTGCTGACTACCTAGAAAATAAAATACAGAAGTGTGACAAAATACAGACAGGCTAAGCTACAGATTTATGAAACTGTTGCGTTTTAAACCTCAATAGAGAGTTATGTTTTCTTCTATTGTCTTAGAAAACATGGTTTTCCCTAATTGGCCAATGTGGGATTAGTGTGAAAGCTGTACATTTTACAAGGCCTTTTGGGAGCTTACACAATGCAGATATTTCCATACACCTCATCCATGGAGCCCCAACTCATGCAGCTTCTCTGTGGCATAAACTAACAAGGAGCTGGAGAAATATGAACACAAAGAGCTTCCACACTCTTTTGTAGTTTTTGGACAGTGGAGTCTGTGCCTCCTGTGCCACTGTAAGGGGCTCTGGACCCTTCACATGAGGACCCTTGCCATGGTCCTCCCCTACCCTTCATGGCTACTTCTTGGAGTGGAGAAGACATCAGTCATAGGATCAAAGGACAATTCAGGTGGGAAGGGACCCCAGGAGGTCTCTGGTCCAACCCCTTGACCAAAACAGACTGAGCTAGGGATCAGACCAGGTTGCTCAGGGCTTTGCCCTATTGGGTCTGGAAAACTTCCAGTGCCAGAGCCTGCAGAGTCTTTCTGGGCAACCTCTGCCATTGCCCCACTGTCCTCACAGTGAAAAGGTTTCTCCTTATATCCAGTCTGAATTTTTAATTTCAGTTTTTACCTGTTGTCTCCTGTTGTCCTGCCGTGCACTGCTGTGAATAGCCTAGTTCCATCTTCTTGGTGACCTCCCTATGGGTCCTGGGGGCTGCTGTTAGGTTCCTACCCCCAAGCTGCATCTTGCCCAGGCCAAACAAGCCCCATTCTCCCAGTCTCTCCTCGTAGGGCAAGTGGTCCGGGCCCCAGGCATCTTGATGGCCCTCTGCTGAACTCACTCATTTGTCCATGTCTATTTGGTATCACAAAGACCAAATCTGGATGCCTGGACAGACCCCTGCAGTACCCCACTTTTTACTAGCCTCCAGGCAACCCATTAACCACCACCCACTAAGCCTGATCACCCAACCAGTTTCTCATTCACCCCAACTGTAATGTTCTAACTTGGATGCAAGAGTATTGTAGGAGATGGTGTTGAAAGCCTTGGTAAAGTCAAGCCAAGTGGCAGCCACTGCTGTGCCTTTGCCCATAAATCCAGCTGTTTCACGATAAAAGGCAATCAGGTTGGTCAAGTGTGACTGACACTTGGTGAACCCGTAGGCACTGTCCTTCATCACCTTCAGCTTCTTCTCTGCTTCTGGGAGGGAAACACAGATGTGTTCTGCTGCTCTGAAAAATCCCTGGGGACTCTGTCTCCCCTTAGGGGTGTAATGGATCTCTCTGTGCCCTGAAAGCCCCCTGGGCCTGCCTACCTCTTCCCTCCCACATATGGGTCTCTCCTGGAGGTGGCCAGACTGTTGCAGGGCATAGATTCATGGAGACATGGTTGCTCAAGGTGCACCAGCTAGTACAGTTTTACCAAGCAACCTGAACTCAGTATGGAGCACAGAAGCTGACCAGCACCTTTTGAAAGTGTATGATTTAAAACCTGCAACCACACATACATAGTCTCATTTCTCCTAATTTAACTGTGAGCTCCATTTCATTACGAGCTTTTGGTCAGGAGGAGGTGACTCTGATGAGTTGCTCTTGTAATCTATTGACTGCTCATGTCAACCTGAAGATCAGGAGCCCTGCGAAGGCTCGCTTAGAAACCTGGCTGCTTGCGACGTTCCCTGCTCCCCCCTGTCCAATGAAGACACAAATATGACTTTTCACATTCCCACAGCAGCTTCCACTGGAGCATGTTTCAAACAGTAATGAATGGAGGCTCCCACTTGGTCTGTGGCAATAGGCATCATTACTCCCATTTTGGATCCCAAAGCAGACACCTGAGGAATAAATTGATCTGTATCAAGAAAAGAGTCTTATGCAGGGTCAGGAACAGAACTGGCGGCGTCTGGGTCCTCATCACAGTCTCATACACAACTCATGGGTGTCCTGCCATGGGGAGATTTCACCTGCACGTGTTTTACTTCACACAGACTACTGAGAGAGTCTGACACCAGTCAAAAAATCCCTGGTGTCTGCTCACAAATTCTGGAGTCATTTATATCCATAGTAATAAAAGCGCTATGCTGTTTATTTAGCAGGGTTCTTTTAATGTGCTGTTTGTTGTTTTGATAGTCTGTGTCATCTTCATATCGTAATCATATTAAAAGAGCATTCTTTTCCCGGAATAAAGAGGTAATGATTCACAAGAGGCATAATTATTCCATGCAGTGCAGGCAGGATGCTGCAGAAAGAGCTGTCTTCTTTATGTGTAAGAGGCTTTTATTGCAAGTGTTCTACACAGTAATTAAATTCCTTTGAATGAGGAGGCTTGATTGTATTTTCATTGGTTTATTGGGAGGAGTCTGAAAAGCAAGGTATTTAGTTCAATTGCTATACAATTTTGGCATCTGTTGGAGGTTAGTGAGAAAGGTTCAGAGAGTCTGATTTCCCATTTCTCTCATGCTAGCGTTACATTAGTTGAACTCCGTTGAATTCAATTGAATTACACACTATCTGTATATGTGTGAGAATCAAGCTCAGAGATCCCTGGCAGAAAGCAGCAGGATACCTGAATGCATGCTGTAAGGACCCAAATTATCTAAGGAAAAAGAAAAAAAGCCTTGCTAAAGGAAGCTACTTGCAGTTGTAAAGGCAAGTGCCCAAAAGCGAGGAAACTTCACATTTACAGCTGTCCTTCAGATTTGATGTTTGCCTTATGGCTAGTCCAGCCTTGG
Source organism: Chionis minor (assembly GCA_013398295.1). Classification (NCBI taxonomy): domain Eukaryota; kingdom Metazoa; phylum Chordata; class Aves; order Charadriiformes; family Chionidae; genus Chionis; species Chionis minor. The sequence goes on from VZSF01003754.1 coordinate 152,678, forward strand.
CTCAGAATGAGACAAAGTTTTAAAAGACAGCAACAAGAAAATTAAAAGTCAGCCTATCATGTAACAAAAATCTGTGCTGTGGCTTGACACATGAGCTAGGATGCTGGCATGGCACAACTCTTGAGTATTTGAGTTGTCAAACTAAATCATGTTTGTTTAACATCAACTACTGTATGCAGCTGCCAAGGTTTTGCATTTTGGGGGGTTTTTTTAGAGGAAAAGAGTAAAAATGTAAATTAAAAGGAAAACTCTATTATATACAGCCTCAACATCTATTAGCGATGGGGTTTGGGTCTTGTAGCATAAATTACAGCATAAATTCTTCCAGTTACTCAATAAGGCTACACGATACGTCAGGAGGAGAGAGTTGCTCAGGCAAGGAAGGAGATGTGTGACGCCACGGGGATAATTTCACCCTGCTCAGATGTCTCCGGAGGGAGCGGACGCATGATGAGGAAAGTGGTATTTTCAACAGCTCAAAGCAATATTGTGGGGCAATGGGAGGCACTTTCCAAATTTAGGGGATCCCTGTCCAGCAGGTGTTAACACCTTGTTTCATCCAGTGAGAGTGGGAACCTCTGAAGTGCAGTTTGCCAGTATTTGTAGGGGGTTTGTTAAGGTTTGGATCTCAGAGAGGTTTCCAGGGGTTCTGCTTGTATCCCAGTGGTGATGGTGGTGGTGGTGGAAGAGAGAGAGGGTCCTGGGGCTGGGTGAGTGGAGGGCTGGTTTTGCAGGGACAACGGCAGTGGGAGTGAGGAGGAGGAAGAGCTTTGACTATGTTTTGTGAAGATAAAAAAGGCATGTAGGAAAGAGTTTGTATATTGAGGCCTGTTAGGAGGAGACTGGGACTGGCCAAAGGAGGACATCGAGTTCTCAGTCCAAACAGTGAAGCAAGGTGGACCGGGAGCTAGGTCTGAGGGGAACTGGCAAAAAAAGTCTGTGTACTACAAAACCTGGGGCTGGATCCACCTCATGCAGTAAACCTCCAAGCAAAGGGGAATATAATTCTCAAAAACAGGTCTTTAAGTGCAAAATCTGGTTTATTGGGAGGAGTCTGGAGAGCAAGGTATTTAGCTCCTACATGGTATGCAAAGTGCAACACAAAGGAGAGGAACCAGAGCAATGGTTTGCAGTCATCCATGATGCCAGCACGTGTGTCTGAACCCAAACCAAGTCTGAGTGACACACCTCTGCCTGTGATAAAGTTCAGATGTGCTCATCAGCCATCAAGCCCCTTCTTGTGGGATACCAGGCCTAATGGATGTCTGCAGCTGAGGATATTTTCTGAATAATTTTGGTAATTGCAGCTGGAATGCTTTGGTTTATTACCTTCTCTCCCTCCTACTGACTGTCCTGTTGCCCTCCTCTGCCTTCTTCTTTTCAACTTTCATGTTTTTAAAAGAAAGACAGAGCGAACAACAGCTGCAAAATCCCCTAGTCCCAGTGGTATTTGGGGAGCACCGTGAGGCAAATGGGACCTGCCAGTCAGTGGCCCAGGACTTTACGGAGAATATTGCCCTAAGCTGACATGGATGAATCACATCAAACTGTAATTTCCCTGTTGTGACTCTACTGACTTCTGAGTGGTTGTGCTTCCCTTCATTCATTCATCCATTCATTCATCCCTTCATTCATTATTAATTCTCAGCAAGGATCTCTCCTGCAGCCAGCTGTCGGTACAGAAAGTTGCAGTTAAACTTTTTGCCAAAAAAAGGGATTTTTGACAAAAATATTTTTTTAAAGGCTAGATTAAAAATTGGTTCCGTTTTACTGATGTTTCTTCTGTGTCTTGGCTTCCTGAGCAGAAACAGTCATACCCGAGGACTACCTGGCTGACCCTGTGAACATGAAGTGCTACAATGTGGATCCCGCTGACTCTGCCTTTGATTGCATGGGCTCCATGTATGCCATGAGGCAAAGTCCTGCAGATGGACGTCCTGCTGGAGGTTCCTCTTCCTCTTGTAGCCATCGTCCTGCCCAGATATCTTCAGGGGGCTCCTCGTCTACTGGCATGCGGCATCAGACTTCCAGCCCAACAAGGAATGGGACCTATCTTGAAGGAAACAGAAGTGGTAATATAACATCTTCCATTTAGCAATGTGTGTTGTTATGCTGGTGCCGTGCTGGAGTCTTAACTCACTCCCAAATTCCCAGGAAAATTAGTGAGGTGGGTCTGGGTTGACATCAATCCAGACCACTCATGCTTCCATTTAGAAGGAGAAATAATAACCTATGTAAACACAAAATCAATCTGTTCATCATTAAGTAAAAAGGTGAATGTTTTCTAATGCTGTTATTAATTATGTAAACATATGTATTATGTATAATCGTGTGGCAATCACAACGGTTATTATCAACTTACAGAGATAAATATTAATATATAAGGCATTCCTCCCAAAGGGTGATAGTGCCTGCAGGCAGGTACCTGTTATTTGTGTGACACCAGCCGTGTACAAGACATGATGCAGAGCAAACCCAAATATTAGTGCCTGCCTCAAAGCATTTTAACAAAAGGGTTTGCTTCCTAGCTGTGTGGCCCATCCTGCCCCTTTAATCATGAACCAAGCCAGATTTTGCTTGAAAAAGACTGCCCAGCAAAACATATATTTTTAGAAATCATCCAGCTCACTGCTCAAGGCTCTTTTATACTTCAGGAAGCAAAGTCACACAAAGTTTATCTGCAAATTCAAGGGATGCCATGGGAACCACTGCATTCAATAACCCTTCTTCTCCCCTTTCTTTGTATTTTTGTCCAGTCACCCTGCTAGGATTTAGGTTTGCTGGGTCAGTCGCTCCGCCCATTACCTATGTTCCCTATTAGCCATGATTTTTTTTCTCTAGGAATGACCTGGGTTCATCAAACGGATTAGCTAAGTCCCTGAACTTCTGTTAACTTTGTCTTTGTTTGCATTTTCCAAGTTCTCCATTAATAGGTCTTTATCAGTCATGATTTGAACAGTGTATTCACCCCTTACTAATTATTCAAACTTCATTTATGCATTTTTCATCTTGAAGGTAGATCTAACAAAGGAGCTGAGTGTCTCAGCCTTTTTTAAGTCATTAATTCCTTTCCCTTCCTTATTTATTAATGGAATCTACTGTCACTCTAGTAGTATATTTTTATACAGAATCTTGATATGCCTGCAGAAGCTTCACTGGTTCCCCTAGCCCCTTTGTCTACCATTAGCTCATTACACAGTCTTTCTGTCCTTGCATTTCCCCTGGAAACTGCAAGTGATTCTGCATATCCTTGCTTGGTAGATACTCCAGAGCCTCTTTCCAGTAGCCACAGATCTTTGCATAATTCCTTCACGTCCTTTACCTCCCCAATCCCTGTATTATTTCTTGTTTCTCAACTTTCACTGTTTAATATTTTAAAACATTGTTCTTGCAAAAATACGTATTACCAACATTTATCCTTGTATTTCTTTGTTTATCAAAGTTTGCCTTCCTAAATGTTCAATACCTACCCAAAACCATCGCTCACTTTGCTATTATTTTTGCACACTTGTTTCCCTGGTTTATCCCTGCATTACTCTATTATATGGAGCACAGATAAGCATTTGGTTCTCATCATTATTTTTTCTTTACTTACAGAGTCAACTTTACTCAAAGCAAAGTGGATAGTATAGAAATGTGCTACTGCAAACAACTTGTAAAAGGTTGTCACTAAGAAGCGCGGGCCTCAGTTATAAAGAAAAGGAAATGAAAAGCCCTTTCTTTCAGATCTTGTTCAGCGCCTCTCAGGCCAGCATAATCAGGTGCTGGGAGGACAAGAGGCTTACTGTGCACAGGATTCATTTTCCCCTCTCCTACCGCTTCCCTAGAGCCTCCTAGCAGAACCAGAGGACCCTTTTGTCAAAGTTTTTTCTTGGCAGCAGCGAGGAGCCAAAATTTAACAATGTTGTTACTTGCTTGCTTTGAAAATCTTTATCATTCTGCTTGGGATAAGTTGTTATCTCTTTGTAGTACATGGGAAGGGTCAGAGCAGTTCAGTGCAAAGGTCTGTCTAGCTGTGCATCCTGTCTCCAACACGAGACAGCAGCACACCCCCAGGAAAGCGATAAGGGCAGAGACGGTGATGCTTCCCCACTACCCTCTCCTCCTTCAGAATTTTTTGGCTCAAGGACTTCCTGAAACAGAAGTGGTGGATTCATATTTAGTAACCCTTCACAGATTTTTCTTTCCTGAATCACCCAGTGGCTTATTGAATACTTTGTGCATTTTTAGCATCCACAAAATACTGTGGTAGAGTTCCCATGCTTAAAAATGTGTTGTGTGGAGAAAAGCCATGGTATTAGGGGTTTGAATCTACGTCCAAGGGACTGAAGCTTAAAATCAGAGCTCCTTAAGCTTGTTCAACTGCATTACTTTCCCTTCTTATTTCTAACTGTGAATATCAGTTTCCCAGTCTCAGCCAACATCTTGTGAAAACTCAGCACAGTCCTGAGGCAGGAAGCTAAGCTTCAGGAGACAGCTCCATCTCTCTTACGATTTCCCACAAAATTTGCAGTCTTTACAAAATGAAAACCTAAAAGATGGCACTTCCNCCACACAATAAGCTTTGCAAGTTCCTGTATTTCTTGAGCTTGAAATGTATTAAAGCACATTGAGGAGCAAAGAGGAAGCGATTGCTCTTGGACTAGGTACTTGTAACATTTGAGTATCTCTGAAGCAGTTACAAGTGACTTTAAGCTACACGTTATACTTTGGGGTAGCAGGACTCATCCCAAAACTGTTTAGCATTTTTTTACATGACAAGCATTTGACATGTATGGAGACTAGCTCCCCTGGGACCTCTGGGTCATTAGGCCAGCTCAACACTAAAGGCTCCCTAAAACTGGTAGTTACGCAGTGAACATCATGAAAATGGTTATTGATTTGTTGATATTGCTTTTTACAATTATTAACAATTTATTAGTCCTGGTATCATCCATCGTAGACCAGGGTCTACCATAAAGCTATCGTACTTTCACCCACCATGCTGCTTCCACTTTTACTGGTGACACCAGACTTTTATAATACACATCTTTCCGCAATAACCTTAGTGCAGCCACTCCAGAGTTTGATTACTGTCTTACTGATTACTGCAAAATATCTCTTGCAAAGGTCTTTGGAATCTACACTCCCGTCATGATGTTTTTTCCTCTTTCTAGGGATAATTTGTATGCTGTTGAATCATAAGTGAGCAAAGATGAGTAAGTGGTGCGTGCCATGCTCTGTCCTTATCCTCAGTTTGCATACTTAAAAGGCAGGGCAGGATTCATTAAAAAGAGGAAGAATTTCTCTCCGAAACCTCAAACCAATCCTCTTTATTTATGGATATTTTTGAAAAATAGCTTGCCTTATTTATCATGGTGGGCAAATATCATGGAAAAAACCATAACCATAAAACATATCTCAGTGTATAGCAGAGCATGTCTTTCAAGCGGAATGGATGAGATTAAACCTCAAAGCTCTCATTAATGCGATCAGAAGCTCAATGTCTATTTCTCCATGATTATACTAAAAAATTCCAAAACAAAAAAAAAAAAAAAAAAAAAATCTCATTTCACAAAGCCAGTTGGGGCTGCTAACAGATAAACATGCACTTTCCTGTCATCATTTGCCAAATCGAAGCTCTTAAATCAGGGAAGGAATAGTCAAGGACATCATAAACCTTTCCAAGCCTGCTTACATAACAAACAAAGCCTTTATTCCAAGTATGAAGAATTGCGTGTTCAACCACAACATAATAACCTTAACCTTGCCCTGTAGCTTGTTATTTTTATGCAGATTTTATTATCCAATATTAGCAGTTAATTATTATCACCTGAGGGCCTCTGTTAAAGAGGCAATCCTGCTTGCTAATACATTTATTTCTTGAAAACATCTGGGGGTGCAGGGTTTGAAGTTTCTTTTTTTCCAGAATAATGCTGCAAGCACCAAGCACCCTGTGGGGGACAGATCCGGCACCTCCCCAAGGCAGTGGCCAAGGAGCTGCCGACAACACTGAGGGGCTCAGCGCTGGGTACCAATTCTTTGGCAAACACAGCCCACCTGTTAGTTTTTGAGGACATTTACAGCCTAAAAAGTTCCATGCTTTCAGTGAGCTGCCTATTTTCTCCCCCCCCTCCCCACCACAAGAGAAGCAAATCAAGAAAAGCCCACATAAATACTTCATGCCAGCCCATGGCTGCATCTCATGCAGATGGATGCTGGGTTGCTCTTGCAGCAGGCGGAGAAGCACCCACCATTTTGCAGCCCCAGGCGGTGCGTGCCATGCCGGGAGTGGGAGCAGCCGCCGTGCTGGTGGGACGAGGACTCTGCCCCACCACGTTGTGGGGCCAAGGCCACCAGCCAGGTGGTGCACAGCATCTCCTGCAAGAACCTGCCAGGGCAAATCGACGTGTTAAGCCCAATCTTCTTTCCAGAGCTCTCTGCTGATTGTGGCTCATTAACACACATCCCCACACATCCCCACACCCTCCGCCCCCCGCGCCCATAAATATCTTGTAATTGTGTTCTCCCACATGCCTACTTTTCTGATGCCTCCACTCTTCTCCTGCTTTGTGTGCCCTAGACTTTTAGAAAAGTGTCTTCTACAAAGCCTTCCTCCTGCCCTTGTTTACAGTGGGAGGTTGGGGGTTTTTTTTACAATATTTCCCATTTCTCTGCGCCTTTGAGGGCCTGCTACTTCTGCTTAGTTTCAGTAGATCTGCTGCTCCTTATTATCTGCTCCAGTGCAATCAGAGACAACCTTTTAAAATTTCATTCCCACCCCCTTCCCCTGAGGCAAAGAAATCATTTAGGCCTGCAGCAATATTAAAGTTCATCTGTCACTCCCTTTCCACTCTTATCTATCAATGACCGTACTCCCTCTGGGCTCTGTTTGTTTGCCAAGAACATATTTAGGGAGTCTGTTATTTATCTTTCCTTCTTTCGTGCGTTTAACTCCATTTTAGCATTGAGTTTCCTTGTCATGCCTCTGCAGCTGTTTGGCTGTTGGCTTTCTCTCTCTCCATCCTGTTTCTCAGGAAGGTCCTGAGGCCAGAGGTGCACGGCAGAGAAAAGCACGTGTGAGGTGAGAGCTCAGACCAAGCCAGGCCACGTCTTTCCATCAGCTTTGTCGGGCTTTGGCCACGGACATGGTATCTCCAGCCATTTCTGCAGAGGCAATGGTCTCGACTGGGATGCCCTGAGACCTTCCCCTGCAGAGGAACCTCTTCACTCTCTTGCCCCAACACTGCCTCAGGCAGGAGGGGGAAGTGTTTCCCTCTGATTACCTAAATTTCCATATCCCATTCCATTAATTTGACAAATTTTTGCCACCTGTCAAAAACAGGAAATTGGATTTGACCTAGATTACGATCTCTAAAAATAATTATTGGTCGCGAGCACTCCCATCTCTTTGTAATCTGAGTATTCATTATCATCTTGATTAATTCTGATGACAGGATGGCATAGGATACCCGGGAGACATGAGACTCCCTCATTTATCTAATTCTTAGGTTAAGTGTGAATACCTTCAGATAAGAAAAAATGTATAGTACTTGCCCTGCTGCCATCAAACACTTCTGTGCTTAATATAATCTTTCAGTAAAATGAGGCTATTGAAACAAACCCCAGGCCTTTGTGTAGACATGAAATGATTTATTTTCTTTTGTAAATAGAGAGATTACACTTAAATGTGTAAACTATGATGTTAAAAACACAGAGTACATTAAACAACAAAACACATCTTAAAAGATACGGAAAAACAGATTGTTTCCAGACCCACCAGATACAAATTGTGTTCAAGATATTTGCCTTGTGGTATCCTAGTTTCACTAACAACATTTAAAGGTAGCCACCCAAGTAAAATAACACATCTCAGTTAATGAAAAAGCATCAGAGAGTCCAAGACTTGACTCTAGGTAGGCAAATAAAGACAAAACAATCTTTGAAGAGTTAGTATCTACACATAATTCTTAGTTTTGTATTATTATATTATACCTCAGGCAGGGATTTGAAAGGGTTATCTTCACCTGCTGGAGCCTGGAAGAGTTCTAGCCATGCAGTCTCTTTAGAAAGGTCATTTATATATCTGTCTTTAAAAAATCAGATTTATGCTATTGATTGCTAGATTGCAAAGGAGTGAATAAAATTCTCCTGTCATTTCAACCTTTTCTTCTCATCCCCCTTCCTTTCATTACAGATATTTGCCATACCTGTGAAGGCTCCCGACCTCTCTGGGGGCTCTCTGCTCCCCTGTGCCCTTTTCTGGCATTTCTGGAAGCAGCGGGTTGCGGGCAGGAGTCACTGGGCCGGGGGGCTGCTTCTCTGTACCCAGTGTGAATCCGAGGCTAAGCCCCCCGGGCATTCCTTACATTCATACAAATTTAAGGGAAAAGATGCGATCCTCAGTAGTGGCACATCTCCCCTGACCACATTATGGCAGTAGTACAGAAACTTCTGCAACCCTTTGGGCATGGCCCAAATTTTCTCTCCCTGCCCTCTATTTTCCAGCTGGTTTGTGAAAGCCTGGTTTTCTCCCTGCCTTTGGTTTGAGGTGCCGAGGTGCACGGTATCTCCACACATCAGCCGGCACCCAGTCCACCGGCAGATCAGGTAGGGAGAAATACTCACCCCTCTGCCTCCAAGACAAGTCTTAGTTCTCCCACTTGTCCCTGACAAAGTTACTCCATGTTACTGATGATCCAGGGGTTGGCCAAGATTACCCTGCTCATTTTGCACTCTTTGTCTTCATCGTTTCATGCCAAGGGCTCCAGATGGTGTCTGTACCGTTGTGGATTGCATTTATTCTGTGCGCAGAGCCCAGGGTCGCCTGAGTCCGCACAAACACCAATCCTCGCTGTCTAATTAAGAGGACCTGCGGCTATTCCTTGTCCTTTATATCTAGAACAGTGACTTAGCAAATGAGAGCGTAATTATCATGATATTTACATCACATCCCATTATGAAGCCCATCGACCAGATTTGCACATTCATAGCACTGCTGCTTCCCAGAGTTCATCCTTCGTAACTGGGAAATATACCTCATTACATTATACCGTAGGATGAGCATGGTGGCAAGAAAAAAAGGACCAATATGCACATCAAGCCATTACTGGGCATATATGGGCAGACCCTCAGCTAATATAAATCAGCACGGCTCCGTTGAAGTCAATAGAATGACAATCTGCATAAGACACAAACCCAGCCCACTACATTTGCTCACGTGCATTAGGATCGTGTTTTGAGTCATGCGTGGGGTTTCTCACACATTTCACCTGTCTCTATAAGCTCACTATTTCTCTGGAGACCTCAGCCCTTCTCTCCTCAGCAGCTCTGATTGTCCTCTTGGCTACTTGGGGCTTCTCCAGGCTCCAGTTTAGGTATCTGTGGTCTCCCTCTACTTTCCTTCTTCTGTTTCGTTTTCTGTCTTCTGCAGTGCCTGCTTGCTTACCACTTGCACCTCTCCCATTAAAAACTGGGTTTTTAAACTCCCATTCAAAAACTGGGTAACTGAAAGAGATGAGCAGGTCTGGGCAAGTAACATTTTATAAATCTCTGTGCTGCCACCTGCTAATGCAAAGTTTGCTTGGTGTGGATATAAACAGATTTAAACAGCTTTCCTGTAACCTAGCATAATATAGTTATCGTAATAGTGAGGCAGCGTAAGTGGGGGTGCAAATTATATTCATGTTGAGGCTGAGATTTATAATTCTGCAGAGACTAAGAATAAAAACATAAATGCACTTTCATTCCAATGTGCCTTTATTCACTTGATTTAAAGCTACAGCAAGCTGAAGTGACCTTAAATCATCCAGGGCTTATACCATTAAAAAGTCACACGTGCAATGTTCATCTTCGCGTGTTTTAGTAGCTTTCCAAACAGGCATTCATTGGGGACCATCAGCTTTGTGAGAGCCTAAGATTAGGAGGGCATTGACTAGAAACCTTCCTTTCAGCTCTAAGATAAGTCTGAATATCTGAATGTGAAGAAAAAAACACAACTATTTGCTAAATCCTGATTTTATCCTCTAGCCTTCAGTGGCAAACTCCTTTGTTTGGTGCGAAAGTGCTTTCTCTCCAGGTGGGAGGGTGGTGTCTTCTTGAGCCAAGATCCCCGCTGCTCGCAGATCAGACAGCAGGGGCAGCTCAGTTTAAGAGCCTGGCAGCTGGTACATTTTTCCTTCCCCAGCAGGAACCTGAGGGTTTCATGTTTTTTAACGCAATTCACCAGCTGGGATTGTGTCTCCCGACAAGCAGTCAGATCGGAAACTGCTCCAAGTCCCCTTCTTTCCCCACCCCACCATCTCAGGCTTGCGTACACAGATCCAACGTCCAATGCCGCAGTGAGGCTGCCACACCACTGCACACTCACAAACCATGGAAACCACTGCGTGCCATTGTAATGCGCTCTTGTGGGCTTTTTTGTACCAATAGCCTCAAGTCCTTCACCAGAACAACAAGATGCGGCTCGGCCATCAAGAAAGAACCCTTTGACCTGGACGGTGGATGACGTGATTTGTTTTGTGAAGGATGCAGACCCTCACGCTTTAGGTCCCCACGTGGAGCTCTTCAGAAAACACGTATGTAGAAAGCTGCCCTTACCAATTCTGGGTAATTTAAGCCAAGTGCGTGGGCAGTCCCAAGAGATAGCCAGCACACATCACACACGTCCCCTCAGCTGCCTTTGGCTGCTGTAGACAGGGTTTCTGCTCAGCCAGGTCAAACGCAGAGCCCTGCAAGGTGTTCAGCACTGCTGCGGGGGTTGGGATGAAGAAAGGTTCACCCCAGAGAGTGGTCAAACACTGGAACAGGCTTCGCAGAGAGGTGATCGATGTCCCAAGCCTGTCAGTGTTTAAGAGGCATTTGGACAATGCCCTTAATAACATGCTTTAACTTTTNCTTCGATGGAGAGAGCCTAACAATGTCTTGAGAAAACGATCACTATTTGTTCCCAACTACGCCAGTGTAAATTGTTTCTACACCAAGCCTAAGAGAAAGCACAGAGGATCTGGTGCTCATTTTTCATTGTCACATTGTCACAAAAAAGCCTCATCTCAATGACAATTTTTCCCAGGATACCTATGACTCTCCTCTGAAGAGCATTTTTTATGTGTCTCTAGATATTTAGCAGGAGAAACCCAAAACAGCCAAGCTTTTAATCTCTTTCCCTTAGTATTATGTAACTACATAACCAAATTTAACAGACCTGCTGACTCACTGGAGAATATGACAGTTGCTTTTGCTAGGCAATCTCCAGTGTTGGAAATGATATTATTTTTAACTAGTAAAGGGGAAGATTGTAAACACACATCTGATCTGGAGTTTCTTGTTCGCTGCTGTATACGGAGTTGGGATCAATGCATCTAATAGCATCTTCAGCCTCTTTCCCCTCCTTGATCAATTCAGTCTGGCTATGAAAATGGATTTTACCCTAAAAGTGGAGGTCATAGCTTTGGAGGTGAGTGCCTGGACCTAGGTCTAAACAGGAAGAGCTTCCCAGCCCTGATTCCTGATCAGCACATCAGGCTGCAAAGCAAGACAGAGGGCTTGATTACCAGGTCCCGCTCCTTGCCTGCGGGCCAGCAGGGGTGGGTGGGGATGCAGGGCTGCAGACAACAGCCAAGGGAGACAACTGATGGACTTCCAGCTACACCCTGGATGCAGGGTTTCCAGACACTGAGGAGAGGAGGTGGCTGAGGAGCAGATGAAAATGAAGACGAATGCAGGCCTTGATGCCTGCTCACCCTAGGCAGGTATTGAGGTCATCTGCCATTCTGGAGGCAGGCTGGTGGGATGAGAGCAACACAGCGGGCACAGTGGTGCTAGGACAAAATCTGCAATTACAGGCCAGGTGCCAGCCTACTTTCCTTGCCTTCTGCAAAGAAGTCAGATACGCCTTATAAGCTGATAATGAAAACATGGTCTACGTTGGCCATGTGGGTAACCGGGCAGATAAACGAGCCACCTTCAGATTTAAAGGAACTTGTTTTAGAATGAGTTTTTGAAACTATCAGAAGGGGCTGTGCATCAAGAGAAAACTCCTCATGCAAGGGAGAGAAAATAGGGCAAGAGGAAATGGCCTCAAGTTGTGCCAGGGGAGGTTTAGTTTGGATATTAGAAAAAACTTCTTTACGGAAAGGGTTATCAAACATTGGAACAGGCTGCCCAGGGAGCTGGTGGAATCGCCATCCCTGGAGGTATTTAAAACACGGGTAGACGTGGTGCTGAGGGACATGGTTTAGGGGTGGTTTTGGCAGTGTTGGTTTATGGTTGGACTTGATGATCTTGAAGGTCTCTTCCAACCCAAGTGATTCTATGATTCTATGATTACCACAGTCTGAGGCATACAGCTACATCCCAAAGAAGAGAAACTTTATAATTCATCTTGTAAATACAGACAGTGCAAAAGCACCAGTTTTTGTCTAGTTTCCACTTGAAGCAAAAGACGACACATCATGCTTTTAGCCAGCAACAGGGCAGAGACATGCTCCAGGCAGTTGTGGGCCAGCTGTAGCATGCCATGATACTACAGCTGCTTGGTGACCAAAGAAACCAAGCTAAATTGCCACTAAAGACTGTCCCTGTCATCCTTTGTTGAACACCCAGCACCCATGGGCTCTACTTATCATTGGTTTCCTTGTAAAATATGCTGTATGTGTGAGAACCTGGGTAAGATTGCCACACAACTCAATTCAATTACGCCTTCGAGTTATGTATGTCCCTGCAATTTTTCAGCCTTCAAATCTCATCTGGATTAGCAGGAGACCCCAGAGGTGAGAGACGAGTGATTAGTCCATTAACCTTAGCCATATCTTCCTGTATGTTCAATCTTTCTATGAAGCAGGTGCATAATTTACTTAGAAGCACTTACTGTCATTGACCAGGCCCAGCCATCACCTAAAATCGTTGCTTTGGCAATCAACTCATGTGAGCTATGACACGGGGAGGGAGAGGGTGGTGGGACCAGCAGGAAGAAAAGGCTGGGGGGGATCCCTGTGGCCAAAGCTCTTTCCCACCTCTGTGTTAAGCCATTTGCATGCTGACCGGAGTCCCTGGAGCCAGCTCTCCCAGGGAGGAGGTGCAGCCTGCATCATCCACAGCTGCCAGATGCATTGCAGGATGACCATGGCCCTGCTCTTCCCACCAGCAGCAGAAGCTTTTCTTCTTGCCAAGACACCCAAGGAGCTCTGTCACAGGCGGCTCCTGAGACTGTCCACCAAAGACCATGAGATTAGCTACTACCTCCCCTCTGCTGTTCCCTACTCCCTCGGCAGGGATGTGTGCCGAAGAAAGCTTAGCCCATAACTGACAGATCTGTTGGCCTCCTGCAAAGGAGCCATCAGCCTGGCAGCGACCTCGTAGCAGCACTGCATGAAAGGCCCATGCAGTGCTCTCTCACCAAGAAAGACTCGGTAGAAAGACTGAGGGAGGGAAATGGAGGAGGGGAAAGAGTTACACAGGGAATTAGCAGGTAGAAAACTCAAGCTGGAAGGGACTGAAGCAATGTTATGGTCTGACAGCTTAATTATGGCCAGTGATTGGCAAATGCATGTATGAAAGAGACAAAAAACATTTGAGTTTAACATAATTAATCCAGTCTATTCAGAGAGAAACCTGTCTCTGCCTGTGCTAGACATCAGACTTATCAGCATGCAGCTTCCCCTAGACCTTCCTCATCTCGAGTGTGTGAGCACTGACCACTGAGCTGCCGCTCGCTGCACTCCTCTTGCAGGTGGTGGCCTTACCAGGGTTGGCATCTGTTGACAAGATTGCAGAATACAAAAGTAGGGAGATATATACATATCTCTCAAGCAGGATATAGATCCCAGAGTCTTTCATTTTACTCAGAATTAAGTGCTTAAACACCCATGAAGACAGGGACTTCGATCTTTCTTACTAAAAGCCTCATCCCGGGGGGACATCCACCACCAGCCACAATTCTTGTTTGCATGGCACAGGGCTTGTTTAAGGGCTACTCTGCTTTTTGAACAGTATCCTCAGAACAAGTGCTGCAAGAAGCTGTCAGAAACACAGTAATACTCATTCTTGGAGGTGGAAGCTTCATGTTTATATCCTCTGTATCACGACTTCACAGCTCATACGTTTGCTGTGTCCATCCCCTTCCAGGAACATGGCAATGATCTGCAATGTTCTAACTAGCAGTGGGCCAGATCTCAACTCATATGAAAAAAGTTAACTGCACTGAATTTTACCACCTCCAGATCTGGTTCAGGATCTTCTGGTGGGGCTATTGCAGATTTGGGGACCGTGCTATTGAATTCTTCTTTTTAAAATCATTTTTCCAAAGGGCTGACACAGTAATACTGGAGAGAAGTCAAGCCAACAATCTGCACAGGGACATAGCTAATATGGGATTTTTAATTGGATATGAATGCTCCCTCTGGCATACTCTTGTCATGGAGTTTAATTTTGACCCCTACGCAGTAATAATAAAGGAAATAATAAAATGCTGAACTCAACATTTAGAAACAGCTGCCTCCACACCAAACCCTTGACAGTGTTTTTACCCTATGGCACCACAGTTCCAGGAGTTTGTTTTTCTTTCTTATACAAATATTAATTACATGTAATACTTATTCTTACTTTCCCTTCACTTCTTTAAAATAATGGGAATGAGAGGGGGAAGGTGAAGCGAGTTTCTATTATGGATAGGGTGGGGGTTGCAAAATGAAGAGCATTAATTGATTGAGTTAATCAGAAAGTGACCTTAACTACTCATCAGCTAAATCACCTACTGAATGGAATAATAATGATCAGGGCAAATTAGGATCCATAGTATTGCTTAATTAGTAGGTAATGGATCACAGAGGAAAGATCTGACCATCAAAACCAGAATACAATATATACAGCATTAGTATGTGTGTATATGCGTATATCTATGCACACACCCATGGCACTTCTGTTTTAGCCCCGATGATCTGAGTATGTAAGTGTGGCAGGGACCATGAGAAGAAGTAGTATTTTTTAGCAGATCTGCTAATACATTTGGGAAAAATCAGACAAGCTAAGGACCCAAGGAAGCATAGTGCACCTGAAAGCTTCTGTGTTTCACAGTCCATAGTAAAACAGAGTCCGTTTCTCTGTGCACCCAAGCTACTTTGTGCTCACTTGGTGATTTTGAAAGGTTTTCAAGCCAACAGGTCTGGGATAAAAAACTGAGCTTGGTGGTAATTTCCTCCACTTAAACAATGGTTAGATGAAATTTGAATAAATGTTATTAACGCATGTAATATAGTAAGCAAGTTACTATGATCTTCAATTTAAGAAAAAGAAACATATACATATATATATCACCAGATACAAGTGCAGTCAGGATATGTGACACATGCAGATGGCCAGGGACAAAGCTGGAACTGAGATTCAGAGGTGCCCTATTCATGAGGCCCCATCCCTCTCCTCTCTATCACTCACTCCTTTCTCTCAAGTTTGTCTGGCTTTTCCCAGAATTAGGCTTAGAGCAACCCTGATTTTTTAAAAAATCCACGTTTTAATTGCAAAATAATTGAAAACCTAGACAAACCTCACAGTTCCTTGAAGAATAAAAAGCACTATCTGATTAACTCCTTTAGAGTTTCTTTTTAACATACCTTAGATTTCATTTTTTTAAATGGCATTTTAGCCAACTCTACTCTAAAAGGCATTCCGTTTCTGATTCACCATGTTTAATGTGTCAGGACACAGCACTGGAAGGGGGTTAACACATTTTTATTCTCTTTCTCTCTTTTGAAACCAGGAGATTGATGGCAATGCTTTGTTGCTGCTGAAAAGTGACATGATCATGAAATACCTGGGGCTGAAATTGGGACCTGCGCTGAAACTGTGTTACCACATTGATAAGCTCAAGCAAGCCAAGTTCTAACAATTTCTTGAACAACAACAACAGAACCTGACCTAAATCTAGGTGGAAAACTAAAGGTAACATGTTGCCTTACGGAAATGCATTGATTTGCAGATTGTTTTTCCCTCTTTTTTAACAAAGACTTTGTCTTTTTTAACATTTGTGCATCGTCACCTTTTTTTAATCCAATGGGGTCTTTTGGGATGCTTTGTGTTAATAATTTGCCAAAAAGTATATAATTACAGTAATTATTTTGTATCATTAATATTATTATGATTATAGTAAGTCCTATTTTTGTAATCAGAAGTGGGAAATCAAAAACAAACACAGCTATGGCATACACTGAGGACTACTGGGAGACTAACCAAGAGTCCCTCACTTGCCACGGGTCTGCCTCAGAGGAATAACTGCTGACCTGCATGGACTGGGCTCCAGCTCCACCACCGATGCTTGAGAGCTGGAAAAGCATGGTGTTGGGTCACCTATTGGCTGATGGGAACTGCCCCATGTCTTGCACTATCTGGAAAACTTGATGCTTCGCTTTAAAAAAAAAAAAAAAAAGAAAAAAAGGAAAAAAAAAGAAAAAAGAAAGTTTTAAAAAAAAAAGAAAATGGGGAAAAAGGTGGTTTTTGCAGCTAAAGTACTTTTTCCCACTAGAGGGAGCAGCCCTAATAGACTTGAGGCTGGAGCTCTGATGTCATGGTGCTTTCTGTCTGACGAGCTTTGACCATCACGACTCTCCTATCGAGCACATCTCTAAACACCGACAAGGAATCGCAGGCTCCCAGCAGGATAAGCCCGTCACTGTTTACAGATAATTAATTCAAGAACAGCCCCAATGCAGAGAGTGTTTCTGACAGGATGTTTCTCATTAAGCCGAAGAGGGGGTGGATGGCTCCCACGGTGTCTGGCGTGCTCAGCTGTCGGCCGCCTTCCCTGAGCTGTTTTTGTCTGGCGTACGGTTTGTGGCACTCTAAGAAAAAGCAGAATTTCAGGGTTTGGTTTTGTTTGCATTTTTTAAAAAGTGAGGGAGCCGAGCGGGAGCGTTCTCCAGGTGGAGCTGGCAACGCAGGGCACATCTCTGCATGGTCAGGTCCGGGGCGGACACTGGAGAATTGGTTCCTGATTGTGCTGTGGCTTTCAGCACATATGCAGATGTGCTGGGCTTTCTGTCTCAAGTGGATTAAAGATAACGCTCTTCTGCCTCTTACAAAAATCCAAAAAGTGCTCATTGATATTTCTCCTAGCCCGGTGGGAGAGGACAGATCTTGGGCCGAGGAGGTAATTTGTGGTGTAGGTACGCCCTCATTTTCATCCTTCACAAAGGAGGATGACGAAGGGACACATCCATACAGTTTAAACCCTTAGTGTGTGCCAAGGAGTGGTAGCGAGTGTTTGTAAGTCGTGCAGGTTATTTTACAGCTAGCCTCAACTGAAATGAGAAACAGGGTCCTGATAATATGCAAGACGTCATACTGTCTGACCCTGTTTATACAGAGCAGAATATTACCAAAAATACCTCATGGAATAAAGTTCAACTTGATGCATGTTGCTAGACTAGAACTCCTATATGAAGATACTAATTCTGAAAGTCCTTAACAATACGAGAAAACATATTCCACAAGACTTTCAGTAAACTCTTGGGGACTACTCCCCGGAATTCCAAAAGTTGTCTGCATACATTTGCAGGATTGGATCTTTACAGGACTGACCAGCTTTCTGCAAATCCTGTTTGCACGCTGAAACATCTTTAATAGGAATAGCTGAACAGGTGTGTTAAATGAAAAGTCATCTACTATCTAGAGATGTAATACACCGAACCCTAAATATGCTGATGCTCAGAAGGTAACACCTACCTGCATCACTTTGTGACCATGGTGTAGAGAATGGAAATCTGTTCAGCTGGCTGTCGGGTTGAGGCAGAGGTGACTTCACATCAACACCAAACCTGTATAGTTCATTTTTCACTCTTTTATCTTTTAAAAAATTAACCTTTTCCCCACAAAGATCCCCAAAATACATAAAAATCTTGCTTTATTAGTAATGTCACCTTCAGAGAGTCCTCAAACAATCTTTTTCTCCACCCCTCCCCCCCCCCCCCC
>VZSF01003754.1:170628-197669 GCA_013398295.1 Chionis minor
CCCCCCCCCCCCAATTTTGAACTTTGTTAATCTCTCTTTTTTTTCAAAGTGTGATTTTAATTCCTCCACTTAGAAACCCACCTGGTTGTAGTATATCAGCAGTCAGGGCTTGTTAGAATTTATCAGATGGCTTCAATGCTGGAAAATCCCACTTTGTCAAAATCAAAACTCTTCATAAAAGCATGTCACTTTCTAATGTAAAATTCTATTTAACTGAAACTACAGCTTCTGGTAATGTCAAAACATCATTTTGACATTTTGGAAATGTAACATTTTTGTTCCAAGAAGATTTTTGCATTTTATTGTACTTTCCTGGAGAATCTGTAACCTCACGTTTTGTTCTGAGAGTTTTCTGGGGGGAAAAAAAGACCCACAGCTACAGACTTTCCTGAGCAAGAATCATTCCTATTCAGCTCTGTGTCTCACCCCTTCCCTTCACCTGCCCTACTCCAGACATTACAGCTCAGAGGGCTGATAATACCGACACTGTATTTATTGACTTCTTAGTGGCAATGATGTTTCTACATTGTTAAGGTTTGAGAAAACCCATAACAATTTATTGTCATCTAGACAATTATTCTCTCACCCGATGACCCTCCCCACCCAGGAACAGGAATCGGGAAGAAAAAACAAGGAAAGATAAACAGATCTAATAGGATAGAACTAGATAATTAACAGTACTAACACTAAAGAACCCTTATTTATCCCAATACCCATATATACTATACAAAGATTATACTCAGCCAACTATATCAATAGGGAGCTGTGCATTCCCAGCAGTGGGCAGTAAATGTCAGACACTGCGAGCGCTACAGCTTCGGGAGGAAGGGAGGGCCTCAGGGATCCGGCATCGGGGCAAGAGGTCCTCCAGACCGCTGCCATCAGGGGAGAGCCACCAAGGGAGAGCGAACTTTGCAGCAAACTTTCTAATTTTATATTGAATGTGACGTTCACAGTATGAAATAATCCTGTTGTCCAGCTTGGGTCAAGTGCCTGGGTCTTGCTCCTCCTCATCCCTGCACCTGGCGAGCTTGAAAACACCAAGACCTTGAGACCCACACACCATAGCTGGCTATAAAGTAAATATTTTCACAAATTCAGACTCTAGAGTCTTCCAAAAATACAAATTTCCCAAACATTAGAAAATAAATTAGTCCTGTGGCGCTCAAACCAGGACATACATTTAATATGCTGAAATAGTTTTCATGTACGTATCTGATGTATACAGTCAGTGGTGCTATCTCATTTGATATGACACTCGTAGGTATGACAGGACTGTCCAGGCTGTGACATTTAATGTCCTGTTTTTTACAGGGGAGGCAGTTAGTGGATTCATTTTACAAGTAAGTAACATTTATAACAAAATTTTCTCACTGTATGGTTGGTTTTTTTTTTTTTTTTACTGTAAGGCAATTAGGAGGCAAACATTACTGCAATAATATTGCAATTATAACTAATTTTTCTCTTTCAAGTCCCTCTGCTGTGCCGAGGGTGTCAGGCCATTTCCCCAGAACAAGCACTAAAGAGCCAGAACATGCGTGTCAGCTGCTTCTCCATTAGCTGCTGCTTTCGACATCGCTTGTACAAATTACTTCGCTTGCTCTGCCGTTCGTAGCTCTGCATTCAGACTGCAGCCAACCCAGTTGTATTTTTGAATTCAAAAATACAACTGGGTGCCTGTTCCCAACAGGTGGGAGGATGTGCATACTCTTAAAAGCAATACGTGTGCCTCTTTTCTACTTCTAAGCACGCACAGCTGGATCAAAAGGCACTTTGGTTGCTTCAGGCAGTTTCAATACTTTGTGAGCGTCCGCTTTAAAAAAAAAAAAAAGCAAGCGGGCAAAGCCTGAGGATTTGGGGAGAGCTCTTCCCTTGCTCGAGTGCCAGGTATCCAGAGCACAGAGCCAGTGGTCCCAGGCAGAGCGACTTCTTGCATCTAGCACGGCCGAGCAGCTCAGCCTCCGCTGCAACACAGGTCAGTCACGCCACCTTCCCACCCACCTGCTCCCACGGCCTCTTCTCTCGCACCGACAAACACCTCCTTCCCCAGCCAGATCTAACTGGGCTTCAAGAAACGCCTGTGGGAATACCTCCACCTCTCTCTCTCTTGGCAGGCTGAGGAGTGCGGCAGCCTCTGCAGCGCTAGCAGCTTCGCTCAACGTGATTAATGCAGGCAGGCACCCATGGGACTGGCATGTAAAGCATACTCTGGGCTGTTACTGCCCTTAAACTGATGGCTGAATTTCTACAGGTTGTCAGCAGTCTTCATGAGTTACGCTTCTTTCCTTCTTAAAGAAAGGACGGCTGTGAGGGATTAAGGAGAAGATTATTAGCAAAACCAGCCATAATCAGCAAAACAATAAGAAAATGGCTAATGAAGTTTTGGCATGAAAAGATGCCTCTGTTGGACGAGTGGCAGGAGCACAAACCATCCTCCAGTTCAAGCAGCGCTGCGCGGGCAAGGCAGGGTGACAGGACAGCGTGGGTGCAGGCGTACAGCTTCAGAGAGGGAGCAGTTTCGAAGCCCGGCCCCAACTCCGGCAGCCGCACGTGGCCTTCCTTCTCACCCCAGCACAGCCACCCCATGGCCCCTTCCTGCCCACGGGCCGCAGTGCCCTCCCCTTCCTGGCTGCACCGTTCAGGGGCTGAGCAAGCTCAGGGAGGAATTTCGCAGCTCTTACCTCTCCAAAACATACCTCAAAACCTTCAGTTAATTAGCTAGTGCCTTCTTTTTTTTCCCTTCTCCTCTCTCTCTCTTTTCCTTTGAATGGCTTCCATCTGGAAAAAGACATCAGTAGGGGGATCCCCCAAGCCCCTCCAGGAACTCGTAGGTGACCTTCTCAGCTCACCCCATGAAGGAGCATCTCTGGGGTCAGACATTGGCCAGGATGCAACCAGTCCTGCCTTGGCACCGGGAGGGGGGTGATGAGAATTAAATGCCCCCTTTTTATTAACTAAAATTAAATGCTGTTCAGGCACTCTTCATCTCTGAACCTCACCCTCCCTCCCCAGGTTGCTCGGCTCTGCCCCATGTGGCAAGGAGGGAGGCAGAGGAGGTGCCCGAAGGGGCTGCCCAGCTGCTGGCTGACTGGCCCACGGGGGGTGGCAGGTACGGCAGGACCAAAACCAGCTGCTGCCCTGGATTGAAACTGGTTTGGCTGGAGAGAGGTGTCGCGCCCAGGGTTTTGGTCTGGGGGATCCTGCTGTCAGTTGTTCACGGGTCACACCCCAGCATTTCAGCCTGCTGCGGGGCGGATTTTGTCTCCAAATCCACCCTTTTGAGCTCATGTTAGGGGATTGCTCTGCTGGCGCGGGCTGCTTCCACATCAACAGGCTTGGGGTTGCTAGGGAAATAATTCATAATAAGCACTTTGGGGGCAAAAATTCAGGGAAATGGTAGGTCAGCAAGAGCCTCCTTCCCTTTCCAAGCACTTCTGTGCACAGAAACTTACTGTGGCAGCTCCAGAACGCGGCCCACACACCATCACTCTC
This sequence comes from Chionis minor, assembly GCA_013398295.1. Taxonomy (NCBI): domain Eukaryota; kingdom Metazoa; phylum Chordata; class Aves; order Charadriiformes; family Chionidae; genus Chionis; species Chionis minor. The sequence continues at coordinate 174,121 of VZSF01003754.1, forward strand.
CATCCCTGGTAATTGGGTCATATGGAGCCGTACGGATTTTCCTTCTCTCACCAAGAAATACGGTCCCAAATTTGTACACCTTCGCCAGAGAAAGCAGGCAAGCCGCTGCGCACATTGCCTCCAATGCCTTGCAATAGTTGCATGCTGCTCTCTAATCCATGCTCCCTTCATGGACAATTGGAAACCGATTCCCTTGGAAATCTAAAATTTTCCTTGAAAAAGAATCACTTTTATTCACTGCCATGAGTTAAATATTATGGAAACATGTCTGCTAACAATTTGCTTTGTGTAATTTGTACTAATGCTAATAAGCAACAGCTGCAAAGCTTCCTGTTGTAAATTCTTTTGTGGTTGCAGCGGTATTATCACATCTGTACTTCACAAATCTGATAGACTCTAGCACAACTCACTCGTTCTGGCCCCAGCTCCAGCAAATCCCCGTGCCTCAGAAGCACGGCTATGCAAAAGTGAATTTACAGTCTCCGTCTCCCTTCACTCCCAGAGTCTCCGCTCCCCACCAGGTGCCTGGAGCCGGAGGGGTGGGTGGGGATGCGGTAGCCCGGAGGTCAGCCGGTGCACGCATGGTGTGGTTGGAGGGGATGGCTTTCAGCAGAGACATCACTGACCGGCCAGGTTTATTGCAGTTCAAGCAGACAGTTTTTGGTCAGAGGCTAAGTGCAGGAGAAACGTGATTTATTAAAGAAAAAGAAAGAAATATGAGTGTGTGATACACTGCCACCATAAGACTTAAGCTGAAACCCAAGAATCTTTCAACTGTAATCTAAAGAAAAATGTTTCCCTCACTCAAGACGCTAAATAAAGCATGTTAGGCCAAACCCAGGTCCCACTGAGGTCCACGTAAGTTTTTCTATTGAATTCATAAGACTGGGGCTTGGCTCGTAAACCAGGTCAAGCTTCAGCCACGTCCCATAGTAACTAGAGCCCAACAAGCTATTTCATCCTCCCTTACAAAGAGCGGAGACAGCGGCCGTTGGCCAGCCCCCTCTCCCCTGCTCCCAGGAGAGCTGCTAGCTTCCTGGTAGAGAGCTCTTCCAGCTGCACCTCTACCTGATCCCGACACCTTCTCCAGTTAGCTTTGTGTTTTAGCTACGAGTTTTCGTGGAGGGTGGTTTGGGTTTTCCACTTCGCAGCAAACCAAAGCCCCTGGACTGAGGATTTCAGCCATGCCACTAGGCAGAAACTCGCCCTGATTTGAACATGACTTCACTGGGAGATTTCCGCATGTTCTTGAGGTGAAGCCCTTGGTGGAATTTTAAAAGAAAACTTTAAAAAGGTCCGTCCCAGTGACCCACAATTTTTGGCTCCTTCAGCATCCACGGCACTTCATCATACTTCAAATGGTTGAGTCTCTTGGTGGTGCCATAATCAGACAGGAATAGCTCACAAGACTTCAGAGGAGACTCCGTCTCTGACTACAGAGCCTTGCTCCTCTTGGTCTATGGGCAGCTGCCAAAAAGCAGCATTTGAGGCTGGACAGGAGTGTGCGAGAGCGTGCGCGTTGCTCAGAGAGGCTTGCCTGGCTGCACAGACAGGTTGTGAAGCCAGTGAAATAAAAGCAGGGCAGAGCAGCTAGGAATGATGGGCTTAAAAAATGGGGGAGTCCCAGGCTTCACTGGGGTTTCTGCAGAGTTTGTGCCCTGTCTCCAGGTTTGCATTGAACTTTCCCTGCATAGAGCAATATGTCTTTACTACCCAGAGTTTTCCCTTGGTGTTATATAAAACTGGAATCACACTGCCCTTTTTAAACATGAAATACAGGCAACCAATTTCCTATTGTCAGAGATCTCTAAAAGAGTAGGGAATGGGAAAAACGTGAAGTCCAAGTGGTACAGGAATAAGGACATTTCAGAGTGGAGCAGTTTCAAGGCTTTCAGTGTCTTTCAGGAGAAGGGGAGAAAAGGGACTTCTGAATTGCAGTGAATTTAAGCCAGTGAAAGACTAGTGATTAATTTTATCTCTCACTTTGACGGTTTCCTGATCTGTGATGTGTTTTATGGCCCTGAGCATTTGCTGCAGTGGCAGTATTGTGAATTGATCCATGTGTTCAGGTTCCACTGGAACCAAATGACTGTCTCCAAAACCTATCTGTCTTCTTCATGGCTTTTCTAATGTGCTGTAGCATCCAGGAGACTTCTGATCAGCTTAGTAAGAGTTGGTATTTAAAGAAAAACATCAAACATCTTTTTTTTTCCATTTCCTTTTGGCACAAAAACTTCAGAAAGCAGCTATAGCTATTGCTGTGTAGCAGGTCAACACACATCGTCTTTTCATTTTATGCCTCTCAGAAACCTAGTAGTAAAAGAAAGTCTCTTGCTTACGCAGTCGATACGCTTACAAGAAGCCAACCTAACTTACAGTCTTCCATTGACCCTACTGTAAATTTAATAGAGATATCCCACATTTTTACCAGTGTAAATGACATCAGTATCTGATCTACCCTCTGACAATAGTAACCGTTCAAATACAAGCGTGTTCGGCTGCTGTTATCAAAACTCACTCAGTATTTGTGTCACAGTGGCATGTAGAGATTGTGTCTGGTGCTGTCCAGACATATCATGAGACACTCAGCCTGCCCTAGAGAGTTGACAGCTTCATGCAGTAAATGGGACAACCTAAGCAGAAGGGTTTCCTAGAGGCAGTGTTCCTTCCCTAGTGCAGATAAACGCTGAAAACAGACAGAAGTCAATGGCAGATGAGGGGAAAACAGCAGAACACTGAGAAAAATTAAGCAAAACTTCCACGAAGTTGAACAGTATTGCCTCTGTCCCAGTATTATTAAACTTGATCTTTGGTGAAGCCAGAAGTTTGAACACAGATCTCCTGTTCTGAATCTAGTGCCTTACCCACAAGACCATCCGCTCTCACCGTATTCCACCCTTTCTCCCTGTGCTGTCCACATCTTACTTACTCGTCACACAGCCCTTGCCTACACCTTCTTTACGCACCTGAAAGATAGCACCCAAATGGGCCTTTAAGGATCAGTTAGTCTCTCACCCTGCCCTCATTCTTCTCTCTCTTAGTCTGCTCTCCAGACTGCTCTCCAGTTTTTTCCCCTGAAACTTCCCAGACCTTTCCATTCCTATTCCCCCGCTGTAGCTACTTTCCTTCTTTTCTCCTCAGTTCCTTTCTTGCAGCATCTCCTCTTCTTTTCCTTCCTTTCCATCTTTTAGTGACCACATATGTGACTCCTTCACCCCTGCTGCAACTCCTTCTCTGCCTTTTGTCTCTTCCCTGCTCTTCCATTTTTGTCTGTTTCCCCTCTCTCTCTCTGTGGTTTTCTCCAACCCCTTCTTTCCTTTCAATCAAGTGCCCTTCACAGGAAAGTCTAGTACCAGTTCTGCTGCGACAAAGACTACCACGTGCCAACATCTTTGAATTAGGTTGTCTGTATTTTTTTTTTGACATACTCTTTATCTTGCACAAAAAACCTTCCACTGCTTTCATTCACCAGCATGAAAGACACTTTTTGAGGATAGTTTTTAACTAGCTGGCTGATGACTATTTGCAATAAATACCTCATTAAAGGCTCGGCACTTTTATGCAGGGTGACTGCAGTTTTCCCCTCTACCTTCCAGCTTTTCCTGTGCTGCCTCTTGATATTCAAGCTGCTTAAAGGCTTATTGGTTTGAGTAGTCCCAGTTATCTTGCTCACTGGGATGAATCCTTGGCTCCTGCCCTGTTGCTGATGGCCACATGGACCAGGCTGTGCGAATGGCACACCATTAGGCAGGTGCGAGCATCCATGTGTGCTGAGCACAGAGCCACCAGCATTGCTCCCCCAGACCTGGAGAAGGTCCAGCTTGCTTTCGGCTGGCACCAGAAAGTTGGTTGGAAAGAAGAGGTGCCCATTGCCAGTGATAAGGACAACAGGAGGTAGGAAAGAGCCATCCGGCTGGAAGAAGAAGAGAAGTGATGTTGGCCAGCTGGGAGGCGGTGGTGGGATTGACAAAATCAGTAGTAAGGGAAGGCCGCACTTGTAAGCCTACATTAAGCGTTGTGAGAAAATCCGCGTGGCAACTGGCATTGCAATATTTACAGCATCATCCTTCATACTGAAATACGTGCAATAACGCAGGGCAGATTCACACATGGATGCACAAGTGTGAGTTTAGAGTAATGACTGTAGCTTCTGTGGGGCTACTGCATACTTCTCCCAGTGGGAATGAGATCAGATTTTGGCTCTGGGTTTCTGTTTCCAAACAGTGTGAAGAATGAGAGCAGAACAGTTTCTATCCAGCTGGAAAGTGGCAGCCTTAAATCGGGCCACAAAATAGCGCAACTCCTGCTCACACTTTTTTTTTTTTTTTTTTTAAAATGCTGCTCTGAGCTTCCTTCCAAATCCTCAGCATTAGCTTCCAAGGCTAGTGAAGCATGTACAAGGGCTTTTCTGATGTATGTGTAGCTATCAGTTTTTGTATAGCTAATTGGGCTCAAAGTGCGTTAGCTTTGATTTTTAATGTTCTGTAATTTGCTAGATAAGCCTCAGTTTCTGCAGTGGCTGGATAAGCAGGGCTCTGCTTTCATCACATCTTGCAGGTACTTTTCAATCTTGGATTTTTTTACGTATCTACTATATATTAATCTCACCCTCCTTGAATGGAGAATGACATCTCTTTCCCAGTACTGTACAACCTTAGGAACAGACATTTTCTAAGGGACATCAGATATCAAGTGAATACACAGTTATTTTAATCTTTTCAAGCATATACAAAATATGCCAGAGAGAAAAAACTGAATATACAAACAATTTGGTTACAATCAAGATTTCAAACTCACACTGTCTTGCATTCAGTCACTCCCAAATTTATGACAGCCTATACCACTTGCTACTGATAGGCGCAACATCTCCACATCTCACATCGCTGGAAAAATGCATTTGTGACTGCTCTCGTCCAAATCCCACAGGAGCTAACAGGAGCCTCTCCAGCAGCATGTGGTACAGGCTTCTCCTCTGTGACTGCTCTCCAAACCAAGAAATCAGCTCGCGTACACTAGCTCACCAGGCTTTCTTCACCTGCCAGCGTGCATATTAAAAATAGAATGTAAATAATGAGATTTCCTTTTTAATAAAAATGTGCTGTCGTGATGAGATTATGGGCTTGAACGGTGCTGACTTCAGTCTTAGGTCTTGTGACTCGATGTGAGGTGTATATAAGGCTGAGGTGTTTTGAAATCCCTTGGCTTCAGACCGTCCCACTTGTTTTTATCATTCTGCCTGGTTTTACTCCACCCAGCACTGCCACACTGGTGTCACCATGCTCCTACTCTTTTCCTGGTGGCAAAAGGCAGCTGGGTTTATTTCAGTGGCAGTACAAGATTGTTAGTGGCAGCCCTGTGGGCTGCGACACGAGTGGTGCTGCCAGGGTGCCCTCTTGGAAAGAAAAGACTGTGTCAACTCGCCTCAGTGCATCCACCATTGCCCTCTGATGGTACCTCCGACCTCATCCCCAGTGCACAGCAGGGGAAAGCGGCACCACCCAGCCTTCCGGGGTGTTTCGATCACACCCTGCCGTCTAAACCTTCCTAGGCTGCTTCTTTTCTGAGGCTGGTATAAATCTAGACTATCCCCACCAGCATCAGTGAGAGGGTACTGCTGTCACACTCACGGGTGAGAGAAGAGTCAGGATCTCTGTATTCATCTTTTACACATCCTGTTTGCCTTTGCACTGTTTTGTTTTGCTGTCTTTCAATGAGAGAGGAACCAAAAGGCATCGTACCCTGTGACCGCCTCAAGGTGCCGAGGCAGCCATGCCGTTCTGTGCCCTTCGATGCCAAGCCGGCACCTTTGTGTCACTGCCATGAGTCTCGAGCTTTGCTTCAAGTTGACCGCCCGATGTGCTTGTCTGAATCTAGGTAATTTCTAATTCTGTGAAGCCTGAAAAATTCTTTCACTTAATGTTCATTCTGCTGTCCATTCATTCTACTTAGCAGCGTATTTTAGCATTTCTTTATTTTTCTATTATTGTCAGGAGGTGATAAAAGATTTGGGTTGCCCGGATGCCTATGTAGGCTTAGATGCCTAGGACTTTTCTTAATGCAAGCCTTCTCCTTTTTTCGGTCAAGAATTCTTTCTAAAGATGACATATAGGATATATTATTAATTATGCCAGGATTACCATATGATGCTAACAATAATCGGGGAAAAGACATCTGGCCCTTGGTTCCACTTATTGGAAAAGCAATGCAAACCCCCTAATACTTTGCTATTTCTCAGCTATCAAAACCTCCCCTAATAAATCATCTCTAACAGTGAACATTGCATTATATTAAACAGTTTTGTATTCACTTTGCAAATATGCAAACAAGGGAGAGCTGAGGTAAAATGAATGTGGAACTTAGGGGTGAGAATAACATGCGAATAAAATGCCTGGAGACCTCGGAGCAGCACGATTATGACAAACAGCATATTAGTGTTGCTCTCACCCTGCCTCAAAGGGTTTTATTGAAGTGATTTGTCTTCAGCTGTGGAGGTGTGGGCCTTTCTATGTGTATGTACACACAGGTCTGATGTAGGCACACAGATATGCACCTGCCCACCATATGTACACCTCATACATATTCACGCATCCAAATGAAATACTAACTGTCGATTTAGCATGTTCTGTATGGATGGATCCAATATATTCATTCTTGATATGTACAGTGTTGCAATACATATGCGACCATTTAACAAATATAGTGTCAAACTGTGATTTCTTTTTGATTTCTTCAGACATTGTTTTTTATTATTTGTAACATTCCTTCCAGTGGATTCTCTGTCCCTATTTAGAGGCATGTTTTAATGTATAGCTGTATATTGACTGTTCGTGTGCTGTATGCTACTGTATGCATCTTAATTAAACTGAGTATTACTGGTCTTAATGTTCTTAATTTTATACAACAGATTTTTGCTTGGGTTTCACAATTTGATGCCATGTGTTTAAGAATGTAGTATAGAGGGGGACCGGCTGTGATAAAACAAAACGGTCTCAAACCTTCAGATTTATGTTTCATAGAAAAAGCCAGTACTTTCTTTTACTATTGCAAAATTATTTCTGTATTTTTAATAAAGAATTGGATTTACTTGGTTCTATGTACGTTTTACCTAATAAACTGTATTTTTTAAATAAGGGTCTGGTCTTGGTCTCCACACACCTGCAGCGTTCAGGGACACACAAAGCATTTTTACCTACCAAATTCCCTGTGGCTGAGCCTGCAGCTCTGCTAATGTCAAAATTACCTCCTATCCTGACCAGTGCAGAGCTAATCTCACATTTTTATTCACATTTCTCTGCTATGCAAATAAGAGATGGGTTCTGAGGTGTCAGCCTGTTGATAAATCCCCACTGCAATACATTAGCACGAACGCTCATTTGCAGGGCAAGCAGTTTCTTTGGTTCTCCGCTGAATTAAGGCTAGGGTGTCAATTTGAAGCAAGGGTACAACACACAGACAGACTCCTAATCCTTCAGGCTGCATCTGCATGGGCAGACCCTGCTCTCATTTATGCTGATGTAAATCTGAAGTGGCTCAGCTGAAGTCATTACTGTTATTCTGGATTTACACTGGGGAGAAAACAAGAGCAAAATGTGTCCCAAGACCATAATATTTCAAAGTTGATCTGCCCACTTTACACACTGGCAGCTAGTGGAATACTCTAGCAATGTCTCAATAAAAAACCTGAAAAGGAGCCAAAAAAATCTCAGCTCAACTACCATTAAAAAACTTCCCCTAGAAATAAGAAATGCTTTCCCTGTTATGTAGAGACAGCTCTAGCTATCCAAGAAATACATTGCATTGAATGATTCCCCTCTTTTTTGCCCTTTAATTACATTTTCCTCTATGATGCTATCAACACTACAGCATGATGAAGTTTCCCTTGAAGTCAATTTCCCATCCACGTCAGTGAAAGTGAGAATAGGTCTCTGGATAATAGTGTTTGGGTCCTATCTTCTTATGGCTCTCTGCAATCTGATAGAAATCAGCCATAAAAACCTAATGTTACAGAAAAGGTAGAGGAATATATCCATGGGGGTCTACTAAAGAAAAGTGGTTTCCGGTCACCCCTTGATTTCATTGACCCTGGCCCCTCTGTATGAATTCTGAATTTAAGATAGCCCTTAAAAAAAGTTGTAAAGTTGTTTTTTCCTTATGCAAAGTTGTTTTTTCCTTATGCCACTTCTTCCCGTGCTAGGACTGAAAAGGAAGGCTTGTGAGATATGTAGCAACCCAGCTGCTGTTCATCCCCTGCTGTGGCTTGTGCCTCCATTCAAGGGACAGGAGAAAGAGCAGGAAAGTACATGTCCTGGTGCTGAGTGGCCAAAGGCCTTGGCAGAGTCAGCATGAAGCCCTGGGCCAACTCGTGCTGATGACCACAGGGTCCTCACCCCTGGCATGGGTGCTCACATTCCTGGTGGGTCACTGTGTTAACACCCAGTTCATACATCAAGCCCAACCTCAGCCATACACCTCCTTTGCACCCCTAAACAATAGACTGCAGAATTTTGGCTCTCCTGGCTAGAAGAAATTTGGAGGTTTTTTTCACCAGACAGTTCTTTTATCTGCAGACTTTGAAGCCAGAAGAAAGTTTTCCTTCAAACTGAATATATTCAGAAGCTGTCTGAAGTCATTTAGAGCCTGGTTTCTGAGGTGAAGCAATTTAACTTCATCGTTGGATTATGTGTCTGCAAAGTGCTCCGTCGCCTTGGTTTGAAGCTCAGACACTGTCTGCAATAAATACTGGGGGGAGGGAGAAAGCTCCTTCCTTTGATTATGAGAAGTCTATAGAGTAGACTGGACTTCAGGAAGCCAGCATTGATCTTGAAGATCACTGAGTAACATGGGCCATGTGGCAGTTTCATTTACTATTCTGTCTAAAGATCCCAGTTGGGACTCATATCCCAGCTCCATGAGAAATTACACAAGGAAATAAGACATCAGCATTCTTGCCTTTCACAGCTCACAGGTTTTAGATCTCAGGCAACGGACGAATATATACACACACACACACACACATATATAAATATATATGTGCACATATATAGAGAAAGCAACACCATTTGCCAAATCTGGTAATGCAAAACAAACAGAAGATTGGATGCGCTTTATAATTGTTGTGTAAATACCAGGCTCTTTTCTTCCCCTAATTACTTGGTGTGATGGCAACAGCGGTGTGATGGCAACAGTGGCCTGGCTGTCCTTCCCCCATATAAGAACTCGTAGGGTCTAAGACCAGTCAGTCACTCGTTCATGCAGCTGTTACCTCTCTCACATCTGCCAGGACCAAAAGCCAGGATATGGCAGGGGATTACAATTTATGCAGCCCCTCCCATAGACTACTTATCTGGTATTTACCAGAAAAAAGGGGAGTGTAATATGCCAGGGGTGTTTCAGCCTGTACAGGTCTCTGCAAGGATCTCTGCCCACCTTTGCCATGGTCATTTACACTGCACACACCTGGGAAGGTTTTCATTTGCCTGCATTTTGAGAAAAACTTCTGCTTAAAAAGTACGTTCAGGCAAGATGAGTCATTTAGGTGGAAGAAGCTATTGGGAGACAGGAGTTGCTTCCCATGCCCTCATCTCACTCTGTACATCCAGAAGGACCAGAGAGGTCCAGTTTAGCAGAGATTTACTCTGGAGGCAACGATGTGCACTCTTCCAACGCTGTAAATAATTCCCAGATCTGTTTGTGTGGGAGCTCTTGTAGAAAAAACCCAACCTCCATTCATACCCTGACAATGAGACTTGTTCTAATGAACTCATCTATCTGCCAATGCCATCTTGATTGTACATACCCCACCGACAGCTGAGCAGGACTTTCCTTGCCAGCTGTGTGTAGACCATTGTGACATCGGTCACAGAAGCTAAGAGGAAGAGCACACATATTCCTTGTAGACTTGCTCAGTGCCCTGTTATTGCCTAGAGAGCGTGAAGGAGAAAGACGCATCCCAAGCAGGGGTGGAGAGATGGATCAGAGGGACAAAAGGCTGGAGATAAATGAGAGACTGGGACCTGGTGGAAGGCTAGTGGTATTGCTTGAGACTGGGAGAAAACAGGAAAGACAGGAATTGTAAGCAAAAAGGGAAAATGCTTAAAGAAAAAAAAAATAGAGGAGAAAATGTGGGACAAGCTGGTGAAGGAACTACAGACAAGGAGAGAGGAGACTGTGATGGTCCGTGAGAGAAGACACTGGAGCTAGGAGCTAGGCTCAAGCACATACTCTGAAGCTGGCAATGGCCGCACAGAGACAGGGACTCACTGGAGGGACCCGAAGCATGGGTGCAGAGCTGTGGGCAGCAGCAACCGCAGCAGCGCAGGCTCCCCCCGCCATCACGTCAGGGGTAGCTGCAGCCGGCAGGGAAGCCCTGCCGTGCTGCCGACAAAGACGCGTCCCCCGAGCGGGGCTGGGGGCCGGGAGCGTGGGCACCCCCCCGGCAGTGTGGTGTGCCCCCATCCCCCCCTGCTCTCCCTGGCACCCCCCTCCCGGCCCCGCTCAGACCCCCGGCCTCGCCTCCCCATTGCTGATTTCTCCATTTCTCTCTTACATTCATTTTTATCCCTCTGGCTTTTCAAACTGACGGGAGCTCTTTGTTCAAAAACAAGCCATCTTTTGAAATAGTGTTACTTCTCTCCTTGAACTTTTCCCTGTGAATGACTTGACATTAAGCTGATAGTTGCTCTTAACTAATTGTTAACCTATTAGTTGAGACCATAAAAATTATTGAAAGGCCAAGGCTAAAGCTGTTTAAATGAGAAATATTTCTACAGAACTCCCCCGAGATGAAATAAAAAAGCTCCTGCCGACAGAGCGGCTGCCAGTTTCAGACTAACGGGTTTGAAGATGATGTTTTGCTAACAGCAGTTGATCAGTAAATTCCCATTACTAATAAGGCCATCACTCTTGGCTGAAGCCGCAAATTACATGTTATGTTTCTCAGTGCTGAAGATAAAGTGTTCTTTAAATTTTGCATCTGCAAATGTAATGTTTAGTACAAAACACCATCAGGAAAAACAAGAGGAAAATTGAAAAAGTGTCACATACATTCAGCATCAATTTGCTTCTCTGTCACTAAAATTACATATCTTTTTTGTTCCAGTATTTATTGCCACCTTGAAATTTATATTTAGGAGGGGAATGAAAATCTAGCGGACTGAGTTTTGATCTCAGGTACACTGCTGCTGCACGAGAGGCATCCTAAAGTCAGACATAGCCTGATATAAGTGAAATCACGATGTAGCCCAGTCACTCAGGACAAAATTAAAAAGGAAATAACCCCAAAACCTTCATTATAATGGTGCATCTTGATTGTCAGCCAGATCTTTTGCTCGCTTACAGCGTTGCAAATCTGGCTTCCTTCCACTGATGAAATCGTCGTTCCAGATTTCAACTCTCTTACTAGAGCGTAGGATTTTTGCCATCAGTGTCCAAAGAAGAGCACAAGAATGTGTTTCAATGTGTTTTATTATAGTTCGAAAGCTGGAGGTACTTCTTGATTACCAGCCCCTTTTGTACTGCTTTCCTTGTCCCAGACACAGCCAGTTCAGAATCCAGCCAGTTGCTTGGAAATGGAAGATGAAAAGTGCCAATAGCTAACTCGGCAGCAGGGCTTTTTTCCAGTATGAAGTGTTCTTTATCTACATTTCCAGAGACAGCTATACAAAACTCAGCTGCTTTAGGCACAGCTCCTCCCTCTAGTGCCAAACGCTCTTTGCAGGGACATGGCTGCCTCACTTCTGACCACTCCATATGAAAGTGCCTACACGCCTGACACCCCCGCCATGACCTTCAGCAGCATCTACAGACTTATTCAGCTGTTGGTGAGAGTGGGATTTTGCCCTGCTCTCTAAATTCCGCATAGAAACAAGTGCATGCACCCAGGCAGACACATGCCAGCCCCACAGCAGCGACCACGGATCCCGCTAAATGTTGGTCAATGTTGGTTTGACTGTGGAGCACAGTGTTCAGCCTCCGTGCTTGGGTGGGCGCAGGCAGGCAGCCCTCACTACTGGTGCTGATGGGAGTGTTTCCCTGCTCCCCTCTTGATGCTTCTAAGTCTGTGTTCGAGACTGAAAATCCATTTTTTCCCAAGGTTGCAGGGCAGCCCCTTTCTGGAGTGTGCACAGAGCCCTGGTCCCCTGAGGAAGAAGAGACAGTGTAACGGCGTACAGGCAGCAGGACAGGAAATCTTGTGCTTTGGTCCAAGGGAAGCTTATTTCCTCGTGGGGAAAAAGTGGAAATACAACAGTTGTTTTGAAGGAGAAGCATATGTGGCCCAGGGGAATACAGAACACGCTGTGCGTGCCATGGCATCTTCGTTGAAGTGAGCGGTGTCTTGTCAGAAGGCGAGAAGGGCTCAGGACCAGAGGGTCAGAGCCTATTACCAAAGTGCCTTTTGGATCCCCAGCGTTGTGTTTTCTTGGCACTGAAAAACTCACCTGTGAATTTCTCAGTCAAGATGATGCCGGCTGGTGATGTCTGGTGTTTTCTTCTTCACTTTCCTTTCTGTTAACACATCTTCTGCTTTCTCTGGTATGTCTTCGAGCTATGTACAGTTTCCTGTTGGGTGGAATTCTGTATTTTTTGGCCGTGCTCTACTTTCTACATTTTCTGCACATATTTTCCCACTTTTGCTTGCACCTCTGTATCCTTCCTTCATTTAGCCACTAACCCTGATCTAACCATTACTTCCCTCTCCCTGCTCTCTCCAGTTAGAACAGCTTGGTTCTTCTCTTACAGTTTTGTATTTTCCACCAGAAAAATTCACTTCCAGGTGGATCCTTCTCTCAGGACCTCTGTAGATAGGAAACAGAATGTCAGCTGGGAGATTTCTGCCTCAAACTGGGAAATGTTGACAGGCATGAAATTCAAGTTCTGGGGAGCAGGTCTAGAAAGCTAGGAAAGCTAGGAAAGCTAGGAATTCATTTTCTGTCATAGCTGTACAACCTGAAAGGCTGTATGTGGCCTCAGAGCAGGCCAGTGCCCTCCACTGCAGTTCTTAATTTTTCTGTTCCTGTTGACAGTGATGTTCCTTCAGTCATGTTACTTCAGTTTTGCCTCAGTCTACCTACATGCAAAGAGGATTTAATAACAATTCTTCTCTTGATGAGCAATTAATAACAATTCTTCTCTTGATGAGCAATTTTACACATTATTTCTCTCACGCTGGCATCCACCTGAAGTCTCAGCTTCATCTGAGACTTACGTTAACCTTACAGCTTAACTGTAAGGTTAAAAGAAGGCACAGTGAAGTAGTACAAATTGTCTTATATATAGACCCCTATACATGTATATGTGTACATATATATACATAGAAACATCTATATGAATGCCTATCTGCACCCAGCCCCTGCGCAGTTACCACCACACACAGCAAACAGCATCCCAGAGAGAGAGGAGATGAACCTGGTTTGAATTTGAAGTCTCCCTGGAGCACCCTGGAGGTGATTTACAAGGTGTTCAGCTTTCCCAAACTGTGGCCTCTATGTGTTGCCCTGATGGAGCTTCAACTGCACGCACGCCAGTGACATTCTTTCCAGCTTGGCTTCCTGAGGAAGGGACAGTGTTTCCCCGTCTATGTCCTTTTGACTTTCTCCCTGCTAGCCCTTAGACCAGCTGACACAACTTGGCCAGAGGGTAGAGGCTGAGGGATGCTCAGATCCTTCAAGTTTTACCCATGGCGTCCCCACATCGACACAACATCCTTCCTCTGTGAGGGAGCTGGCCTCGCTGTCCTTATGATTGATATCTCCATTGCCATGAACGCTTCTACATCAGGACAAAGGTCCCAAACTGTGATCCTCAGAGCTTTCTTTTAATGCCACCTCCACCAAATGGTGATGTAAGGACCTCAGCTTTCACCAGGGAAGTTCCCTGGAGACCCTAACAGTTTGGGTTTGGGCATGGGTAGTAGTTCCTAAGCCCTCATGAGTGTGAGACTCTGTACCTTACTCATACTTCCAGGACACACAAAATAAGCATCCTCACCTACAAGGCCTGGTTTGGCAGAGGTTTTTTTAAGCTTTCTCCTAGGAGGTGTAGATTTTAATCAACTCAGTGGGGCCAAAAATTTATTCTGGCTTATTCCATACCTCAGCAAGTCATCTAGGCACCGACCTGTCAAATAAAAGACCTGCCACCATGTCACCCAGTTGTCTTTCAGAAGGACAGAGTTCCTCTGAGCTTTTCAACAACCAGGCTTTGGCCTTTAGTTCTAGGAGGTTTAGGGCTGTGAATCCTGATTGAAACAAAGTCCCTCCTTCGGCACACAGAGCTCATCCACCCTGGGGAGGGGGGTATCACTTTTAAGATGAGCCTGCGTCTGTCATGTTTTCTATCAGCAAGCTTCAGGTGATCTCTGCCTTCACACACCCACAACTGAAGGGGCACCGGGGTCTTCTGCAGTGACCAGGAACATGACAACAGACCTTACAGTTTTGAGTATTGTTATGAAATGGATGGTTTACAAATCTCGTCCTGGGCAGTGAGCAGTCAGCCAAGCCTAGTGTGAGTTGGGAGAAAGCCCTTATCTGACAACAAGAGTGACAGTGGACTGCGGGGATGGCAGAGGCAGGAAGGGGATAGTTTTTCTCTATTTTTTTTTCTTTCCTAAATTTCCATATCTCGACTTTCCATTTCTACACTTGAAGCTGCCTGTCTCCTGTGCTTTAATTATCCAGTTTGAAGTATTTCAACTTGGTCTTGATTTTATTGACTCGGGTATTTTTGTTGGCTCCACCATCAGTCATGAGCAGGGACTGAGAATGGGTCCTTCACAGCCAAAACCATGTCCTATTACTGCCTGTGTGCAAGAAGCATCACCAATAGCCACGGGCAGCAGTGGGCTTCTCTCTTCTCCAGGGAAAGACTACCCAAAAGAGGACGCAAACATCCAAGCCAATGTGTTACATAAGACAAAACAAACAACCTCCATTAGAGCGAATGGATTACCTTGGGTTTCCTTTAGTGGTTACTGGAAACGTTAATGAGATGACTGGTTGTTTCTTTTGCAGAGAACTGTGAAGCGTGGGTTTTCAAACGTGAACTGGTTCATTTTAAGCCAACTGTATAGCTCCATACACCAGCTGCAGAGACCTAGCACTGCAAGCCTTGTTTAGCTCAGAAACAATTTCAGATGAGAAATCCGGGGAAGAGACTCTCCAGTTTAAGAAGTAAACTGAATTAAAAAGCATGATTAATTGCTACAGCTTATTTAGCTTCAGATTTCTCTGCTTTGCACGCTTACCAGAGAAATCACAGCACCTACATTTGCTGCTAATAAAAACTCTATTAATGCTAATTGATTTTTACATCGTAAATTTATTACCTAGAGTTCCATGCCATGTGGCCATGTGGTTTAACAGTCTACTGTCTGCAGCCCACCTCAGGTTCAGAACAGATACTTGCATAAAAGCTCCGCATTGAGGATATCGCAACTTCCAGACCCACGCCAACACAGAGTCCAGCACGACAGAGGTTTCTGAACCTCACCGGATCTATGCTCAGGTGATATAAATACTCACTAGGGCTGACAGTGAAGGAGTGCTGGGGGAAGAGCCCTGAGGAACCATCCAGTCCCCAGCTCAGTGTGTTCGTGAGGAGTTTGAGGTGGCAGAGCCGGTTCTCAAGCCCAAAGACACGGACAGAGAGGAGAGGGAGCGGGAGGCAGGAGCTAGGGGCTGAGCACTGCAAGGCAGGCAGCACTGCTTGAAGACACCCTGAGCTGAAGGGAAGGATGCAGCAAAAATGCCAAGTGAAAATTAGCTGGATCCCTTAACACAAAAAAAAATTATTTGGAGATCAATTGGAGATTGAGCCAAAACTCCAAGTGTCAGTCATTCCTGAGGGTGCAATAGCACTGTTTGCTTTTATTAAATTTTGTTTTCTTAAATTATCACCTCTGCCTGGATGCTGCCAGTTCAAAAAGAGCAGAACTGGGATTTTTTCTCTCTTCTTTTTTTTTTTTTTTCCCCTCCAACTTTCCAAAAAACCCTTCACCTCCAGCTAGAGAGGACGCCTGGAAAATTTCAGCCTTCTAGGTGAAACTTTTGGATAGTTGCAAGCAAGTGAAAACAGGGAGATATAACATAATGGAAACACTTTGGCAGCCTTAGCTGTAGCTGTCACCAACGCTCCAGCACTAATGAAAACTTTCCTGAAGTAAAGCTGGGGTAGAAGCATTAACCCAAAGAGGGCCTTTCCTGACCTCACTGTGGTTTGCAGGCAGGCTGAGCCCCACTCCGAGACGGAGAGGGGTGCTCGGGCGGCAGCAGGGGTACCCTGGTGACTCTCACATTTCTGCTGCAGGCACTCACGCCGTGGTGTGCTGGCTCCAGGATGGCGGGGAGGAAGCGCCTGTCTTCTCCTTGCAGCCACCCGACGAGGGTTTCATGGACACAGGGTTAATCTGCACTGGTCAGGCTTTCTCCTACATGCCTCATATTGGAAGGGGCTTACAAGTGTAAATCAGAAGGCTATTTCTGCCCAGGGTTTCATCCACTCACCTGGAGGTGAATTGCCCGGGACAAGAGCTTTCTGCATTCCTGGTTTGCAGAAAATCCTGTCTGGTGTTCCCCAAGCACTGGCAGCGCTGCTCTGGACAGCTTCCCTGGACCTGCCGTCCCGCTGCCCGCCAAGTTTCCATGGAAAGGACACTCCGCCTCGCCTGACAGGAGAAAGAGAGGTTGTGTACTAAACCACTAGACTCCCAGCAGGGCTGGAGACCCAAACAGCCCTTGGCTCCTGGTTCACCCTCCCTCGCGGGGCAGCCCTGCGCCCTGCAAGGTGAAGAGCATGAGCCTCAGTGCAGCCTCCCAGCCAAGTGGGAAGGGGTGCACCAAGGCTTCCCCACCATAGCGCTGCCCACAGCAGCCCCAGCCAAGGGGACAGAGCTGCACCATGTCCAGGGCAGCCCTCCCCAGAGCGGGAATGTACGCTGCAGAGCCTTTGGGGGCACCGCTGGCCCCAGAAAGCTCTCCATTTGCTTGAGATGACCAGCTGGCATTGCTGAGAAAAGTTCACGGTGTAGTATCTGCATTGTCAGCTGGTTTGCAACATGCAGAGGCAAAATGTGCTTTAGATTATACCCCACTGTCAAGCCACACCAACTGTATGATCTTGAAACTCCACAACACTACTCCAGTGTCTTACAGTGAGAGCAAAACACGGCCAGTGCTTTACTCACCATCACTTGTGACTCTCTTACCTGAGACTCTCATCCAAATAAAACCAAGAGGTTGGATTACTATTTGTCATTTAAAATAGCATCACAGAATCATAGAATGTTTAGAGTTGGAAGGGACCTTAAAGATCATCTAGTTCCAACCCCCCTGTCATGGGCAAGAACACCTTCCACTAGACCTGGCTGCTCAAAGCCTCATCCAACCCGGCCTTGAACACTTCCAGGGATGGGGCATCCACAGCTTCCCTGGGCAACCTGTTCCAGTGTCTCACCACCCTCATAGTGAAAGATTTCTTCCTAGTATCTAATCTAAATCTCCCCTCTTCCATTTAAAAACCATTATCTCTCATCCCATCACTACATGCCCTTGTAAAAGGTTCCTCTCCAGCTTTCTTGCAGGCCCCCTTCAGATACTGGAAGGTTGCTATAAGGTGTCCCTGGAGCCTTTGCTTCTCTAGGCTAAATCATTAATGCTGGATCCAGACTTTTACAGCATTTTAGTGCTGCTCAACTTCAAGGTTTCAAATAAAAGGTCTTTCCTAATTTCTTTCTTATTATGCATATAATTGCCTTATAATGTGCCTGACTTCAAGAGAGGCCTGAGGGCTGATTTTGAAGAGAAATAGCACACTTTCCTGCTGCTGAAGTGCGTGAGAGGTGAAAGACCTCTTGTCACCAACACGTCTAAGTGATGGGCTTAGGCAGCTGCCCCAAGAATACCCTGAGTACCCCTCCCTCTCTTGGGGTCTCTTCTCTACCCACACATTGCATAGGGCCCCATCGCCAGTCCTCAGGGACCACTGCAGGAGACCCACAGTGTCACAGCTACAGGGGATGCCATTACAAAGCCAGGGTAGGCAGGCACAGTCCTGAGCTGAACGAGGGCTGAGCAGCCACGACTGCTAATTTCTGGACTCCCCACCATCAGAACATAAAATTTTGTGCCAGCTTTCTGGGACAAAAGGGCTGCAACACAGGCACAGAGAAACCTGTACACACCCCGCAGCCTCAGGGAAACCATTGAGGCCAAAGTAAAAGTATGAAATTGGGTAGCTGGCAAAAAACCATCTTGTCACTGCACTGGGAATAAGGCATGCAGTCCCAGACCCTGTTAATGAGTGACAGAGCAGGAGGAAATACCGTCTTTTGGGTCCCTTGGCATAACTGAGGTTGGAGGTTGTCTGATATCCCGTGTACATTTTCATATGTACATGTACCTGCATTATCTATACAACTTTTGCATATCTATAAGCACATGACTATAGATCTATATTTATATACGCAGATTTTTTGGTGTCTGTCAATCACAAGTGAGTCAGTCTTGTGGTGACAGCTGCTAATTTTGCTCTGTAAGTGCAATTAACCATTGATTTGGAAGAAAGCAGTAAAAGACAATGATTGACAATGATCATTTGTGTGTTGTTCCTCCTCTCCCCTTAAAAGAGGGAGGTTTCTGGCCCCACAGCTAGAGGACTGTCAGACAAACAGTTGATTTTGCACCCAACATAACCGAGGCACGGAAAAGAAGGGGTAAAGCATCCTCTAACAGCAAATCTACCACTGGCAGAGAAAGTTTCTGTTGTGTCAGAAACCGCTCAACACAAGGCTGCTGCCTCACTTCTGCCTCCCATCCTCCTCCAAATCCCTTCCTCCCCCAGGATGAACCAAACAGTAACAGCAATTTTTGCAGAGCCAGTCCAAGTCAGGGCTAAAAGCTTCCAGAAGGGGCTAGGAACAAGCAGCTGCGGCTGCTGGCAGAGGTTAGCGGGAAATTTAAAATAATGATTAAAAAGCAGCTATCATTTGTAAAAGGTTCACTGGCTACTGTTTAACAATCCTAGCTGTGTGCCTAGGATGACACTAATATTAAAACCAGGAATATCAGTGACGGTATGTGCCTGGCAAACATTACATTTAAGCACAAGGGCTTAAAGGATCGGTTCACAACATCTCTCTGACACACAGCTATCAGGCCACTCAGAGTGCCTAGATATATGAAGCAATTGAAAGGACACATACTGTAATTACAGGGATATACAGATATGCACATGTTTCAACCTTACCTTCAGAGCAATAAATCTTTGCTAGGTAGATAAATCTTTGGTTGGTAAGAGAGGACTCTTGCAGCTGGTTCCTGTAAAGTAAACGTGCTTTCACATTAATAAGCTTTGATAGTGAATAGTTCCATTGATTTTGGTGGGGTTCCTTGCAAAAGTGCAGATTGTAAGGTTTCTTTGGAAGAAATCTGACCGGGATACTTTTTTTTTTCCAGTGTATTTCAAGCACATTTGCAGTAAAACTGACTACATTTCCAAACCGAGGGTTTTGTGTGCTTCTTTTTCATTATTAAAACAGTGATCTATAGCAGACAGCATTTTTCTATAGAGTAGTCCTTGATACGTTTACTCCCAGCAGGTAAGATACAATGGGTTTACTATTACACAAGGGAATAATTGTGCAATTACCATTCTTTCTTGTGTCCTGCATTTACTGCACTGATGGGTTAAAAATAAGTGCACAAGGCTCACAAAACGCCAAAAATTGAATGTAGATATGTTCAGGGTTTACCACTGTACAGTCACAGGACTGAATTGATCTGGCTTTTACTTGTGCAAGTGGTTGTCTTACCCATGGCAGAATTGCCTAGAAGCTCCAAGTCCATTTCAGACTATAACGTCTCTCTGACCAGCGCTCAGTGGGAGTATCAGAAGAAGATGCAAAGACCATGAATACATCCAGATGTTTTGCCAGTCACTATCAGCTAACAGCTGGCTTGTGCTCTGGAAAACATAAGCCTGCATGTTCTTCCCTCTGTAAACATATGTCATCCTTTTAAAAATTCCTCTGCCTCCGAAGTCATGTGGCAATGGTATCCTCAGGTTTATATGTAATGCTAACAAATCGTTGTACCGATTTTTTAATTTATTTCTATACTGTGAGCAACGTTTCACCTACCCCTCCCACACCGTTATTCTGTGCTTCTTTCTTTGTTTGCAAAGGATGGTCACATCCTTCTGCCTCCCTCTTTGTGTGGAAGGCTGTTCATGCTTCCAATCAATTTTTTACCCATCCTTACTACCCACTTATTTCTCCCAGAGTTATGTCCAGGTAAGCAGGTCTGGCTCAATAACAGCATGGACTTACTATTTCCTAGTACTCGTTTGCCAGTCTATACATAGGGGATGCCATTCACCTTATAGCTGTGCCAATGAGCTCTTCGGTGCTAGGATTGCCTTTTCCTACTCTTCAGACAGTCTGTGACCCTGAGGAGCTTAGTCACTTGTAGGGGCTATTTAGTCAACACAAATAATCAACCATAAACCAGCTGAATCATCTAACGAAATTCAGCAGGGCTTAAGTTAAGCTCAGCGAGGTTTGGGAAGCTCAGTGGCTTGAAGGATTGACTCTTTTTGCTCTGAAGCACTTTCCCAATTAAGCAGTAGTTCAGAAGAGGTTGTGGGATTCTGATCATTATAGCTGACAGTCCTTGGGAGCTCTGAAGGAAGGGCCGGAGGGAATAATCCCCTCTCTCATTTGAGCAATGAGGTGACTCCCCTGGAAACCACTCCTTTTAGTGCCCTATTAGTATTCTGACACACCGTTCATCCTATTAAAAATTAGCTTGTCACTGGTGCCTTTACTAACTGTCATAAGCATGGACGGGACATTAACAGGCAATTCATTAGCTTTGCTCGGTTCCAGCACTCTGAAGCTATTCACAGCTGCTGAGGAAAGGTTTCTTCTATATGGGACAGAGCCTGTCCTAGAAATGTCCATAAAGATGCATGCACCTTTACGTATGTGCCCTATGGGTTATAGCATTATTTTCCCCAGTGTCACCCCCAGAGCAAGATCGGATGTGTTTCTCCCCTTAGGCAGAAAAAGGCAGGGAAAGCCATGAAGCTAACAGGACTGCCAAGGATACAGGCAGGACAGGAGGTCAGGATGAGGTCTGGAAGGGAAAAGTGTTTCAAAGAAACAGCATCGCTGCTCTTCACCCCAAAGCTTTCTTGTACTTTTTTGGAAAGGATTCCTGGAGACAAAAAGGTGCAGGAAAGTGTTCTATTTGACCTCTGAGGAATCCTGTTTCATGAATTAACTTTTTCTCCTTGCAAAGATAATGGTTGTTTGTATTTAGTTAATTCATTTTAATTAAGTGCATTAACATGAAAATTAATTAGTTGCAATAAAGTCAATTTCATGTCATAGATATTTACAGCAGAAGTATAGTTAAAGATATGGAAGCTTTACAGCAATTTTAAAAGATAAAGTCTCAAAGAAGTATGTAGGACGTATTGTTTAAATACCTACACTCCCTTTGATTTTATTAGAGCTGCAGAAATAACTGGTTTTCTCCGTTCACATCTGAAGTAACTGCTTGGACATGAAGAATTAGTTATTTTGAGTTTATTTTTATCTTTCAAGATGTTTTCTACATCCGGTTTAGGCTAATTCTGATCCTAAAATGAAATTTGTTCTACTGCTTTCTTTCTTTGAGGTTGCGGTGTCTTGCACACCCCACCTGACTCAGGCCATGCTACAAGAAGGCATATTTATACATCTTCTTTGCTTTTGTTTTTGTTTCTATGGAATATAATCCATAGCAAATCTGCATATGCCTTTTTATTTGAGAAAAGGAAACTTCGTCCGCGAGGCATTCTTTGTGCATAAATACTTTAAAGAATAGAATATAAAAGCAGTTCCATAGAAGTGTGATCCAGAGTCAATTGAAACTCCTGGAAATCTTACTGTTAACTGTAGTTCTTAACTCCTCTGCCAAAAGCACCATCTCAGCTCTCTAGTTGTAACAGACCATACGCCAGGAGGCAGCCTTCATCCTTGGCTCTACAAGCATAAAACAAAAGGAGAACCAAGGAGAGATCATCTTGACATTATGTGAGATTAACAGATCCAATCCAAGAAATCATCACATAAAAAGGATTCTTCGGACCAGATAAAATCTCTCAGATTGGGATAGTTTCCTTTAAAACGTACTTTCCTTTCCAGGGTCTGCACTTCTAGGTTCAGACAAAGCATTTTCTGCAGCATCATTCAGTCGCTTCACAGTCCTGCAAAGAGGCAGCCACAGGTTTACTCATAGCAGAGGTAAACGTCAATCTACAATGAACTCCACAGTTCATAATGAAGAACAGTTGAGAAATCAGTTTCCTGCTCTTTACCTAGGGAATGAGGAACACTGCTTTGAGATCTGGCTCCTCACTAGACATCATAAATAACTACACACAGCAGAAAAAAAAAAAAAAAAAAAAAAAAAATGCTTAATTTTTTTTCATGAGTTAAAAAAAAACAAAAAAAAAAAAAAAAAAAAAAAAAAAAAAGCTGCTTAATTTATTTCCATGAGTTAAGCAAATACTTTAGGAATAAGTGAATCACTCTGTTGTTTCCTGTCTCCTACCAATAAAAGGGGACTTATTTTAAGTATGATGCATGCTGGTCTACAACGGAGACACTCAATTTTTACAAAGAACCGTTGGGTAATGTTAGCGAAGTCCACCAGCACACCGATTCCAGATCCTGCATGCTGGCTTCCCAGCAGGGAATCACAGCCTGGAGAACAGAAGCCTGCAGGATGGCCCGCAGAAATGAGAGCTATCACAGGGCTGGGACTTCGGTGCGATCATTCCTTTGGAGGTCAAGTCTACCCTTAGAGCAGTCCGGCAAGAGATTCACCTGCTTGCAATGGGTGTAAAACCCTGAATCCCCGCAGAAGTTAGTGTAACTATATTGAACAGACCCACCTGACCCGGCAAACCTGTGCAGCGATGTTCAAACTGACATGGCGGCACAGGTGGCGGAGGTCTCCAGTGGCATTTCTGCCCCTAAATCACACAGACTCTGCCAACATGTAGGTCCCCAATGCCCGCTTAAGTGCCTAGCTCCCCTGAAACCCGTTAGGTCTCACACGGCAGGAGCCTCAATGCCTCTGATGAGAGTAGGTCCTTTGGCACCTTTGACCCATCCACCCTGAGCCCAGAGCACTCACAGACCTCGGCAGGACCAGAACATCACCCACCGCAAACGTTTGGGAGGGCTTACAAGCCCCCCGGGGAGCAGGGGCTGGGAAAGGTGCTGCTCCCCATCCATGGGAGGAAGCGCTCCGGGGAAGGCGGTGGGCCCCGACCCCTCGCCTGGCTCGGCCCCAGCCAGGCCCCCGCTCCGGAGCGGCCATTTTCTCCCCGTCCCGGACCCCGCGGGGGCGCGGCACGGCTGCGACCCGCCTGCCCGTAGGGCCTCGCCGGCAAACAGCGGAGCCCCTGGCCTGTCTCCCCCCGCGGCGGCCGGCAGCCCCCCGCGCCCCGCCGCAGGGAGCCCAGGCCGCCGCGCCCGGCTGCGCACCCCGCGGAACCGC